>VUQK01011845.1:7031-23528 GCA_015106715.1 Bujurquina vittata
GCATCTATAAATATCCATCATATTTCACTGCCAACATTTCTAAGCAGAGCTAAAGGGTAAATGGCACTCTCTTATAGATAGTAAATTAAGTAAGCAGGGGTGTGGGGAGAGTGTCATAGTGAGTTTGACAGACAAAAGACGTCAGTGCAGCCGCCTGGGAACGCTGAAGCCCACATGGTGTTGTCATGGTATAGAGGGAACGAGTGACACATGAACAAAACCAGCCTCCCTTTTACCGTGCCTGTCTCGTCTGTCCCCTATCATTTCTCTACCAGCCCATCTTCACTGACACCCCCCGCCTCAGCTTACAGCGACATACATCACGCTAACTAACCAGAGGCTACAAGGCTTTTCTCTTTTGCTTCACATTTACCAATGACATCTGCTTCTCCTGTCCCGATGTCCCCTTCAGCAATGCAATTTGCCTAGTTGGAAAAAAAAAAAAATGACCCCAGTCAAATGTTAAATTCACTCTTCGGTCTGTATCACCTGCTAATCCCCATTCAGTTCTTTGTGTTTGCTCGCTTAGCGGTACTTTACCTCACAGCTTTTTTTCTTCCTCTTACGTACAGTTATTATTTTTATATCCCCCTCTCTCTGCTTCCTTTCATAGTGCTTAGGAGCTGAGCATATTGGCGTGTTACAGTTGAGTGGGTCTGCTTGCGTTTCTGTGATGTACGTAACAGCGTGGACTAATAGTTTCAGTCGTCGTGTTTGGATAGGTTGCGTGTGCCTCAGCGTGCACCCCTTTCCCTGACTAATGGGGCCCCCTGGCAGAGGGAACTGTGTGTGTTTTTGTGTGTTTATGTGAAAATAAAGAGAATAAAGGTAGGCATGCTGTTTATGAGGCAATTAAAGAGAGAGCTTGCTTATAAGTTGTTTTTTTTTTCCCTTTGTGGATTGTATGCAAATAAATTGTAAAAAATGAAATGTGAAATTATGTGCGCTACACTACCTTAATTAATGCAATAGATGCTGGTGTTCTTTCATAAGCATATTTCGTGAAGAGAAAATATGTCTTCTCCAAATGTAGATTAAGGATCAAGCAAGGCAATTATGCAGTACATTTGGAGCCCTCATTAGCCTATAATTATGGACAATGCTATTTAAACGAATGCTATCATGATAATCGAGTCTTCTTGGTGGAAATATATTGCATTGAAGACAGTAATTTTGGCTATTGTCTGCAGTTATTCTGCCTTAATATTACATAACATCCAGCACTGGATTTGAAGGATGATTCCTTAGTTGGATTGAGCAGACTGGCAGAACTTGTTAATGTTTGGGTCTTTGCTCCCATCCACTCTTGTTGAGCTTCATACTGACTGAAGATCACAAGAGAGGCGAGCACGCCTCATCGAGTGCCTTTATGAGCTAGGAACACAGGCTTTAGTCCTTGCAGTGCATCTCCTGGGTTAAGGACCTTTTGAAAATGTAAGTACTGTTTTTACCATGATCGTTAATGACGGGATACACTCTGCATATGCTTTATTAGGCGCACCTTGCTGTTATCGGGTTAGACCCCCTTGAACCTCCTTTTGTCTTCAGAATTGGCTTAATTCTTTGTGGCATAGATTCAACAAGGTGCTGGAAACATTCGTCACAGATCCATATTGACATGATGGCATCATGCAGGTGCTGCAGATTTTTTTTGGGATTAGCATCTATGATGCAAATCGCTCTTGTTCCATCACATCCCAAAGATGCTCATTTGGATTGTGGTCATTGTGGAGAAAGGCTCAGTTGGTACTAAGGGGCCCAAAGTGTGCCAAGAAAAATTCCCCATACCATTACATCATCATCAGCAGCCTGAACTGATGATCCAAGGGAGGATGGATCCATGTGAATTGTAGCATCAGTTTTTTGTTTTCAGCTGACAGGAGTGGAACTGGTGCAGTCTTCTACTGCTGTAGCCTATCTGCTTCAAGGTTCAGTGTGTTGTGTGTTCAGAGATGCTCTTCTGCAAACCTTGGCTGTAACAAGTGATTATTTGAGTTGGTGTTATTTATTTTTGTTAGTCTCTCAGTCTCTTTGTTTCTGAGTAAAAAGTCTCCACAACTACAGTATTAAATGGGTGTCCTTCCCGATATTTATAGCGTAGTTCATTTTGGTAATAATCTTATCGTGCTGAACTAATAAGGCAAACGTGGTAAACATTGTAATGCTATAATTCATAAAACTAGCCCATTTGTATCTCACTGAGCTTGTTAGCATCTAGATTTCAGTATTTAACTGAAAGCACAGCAGCTGCATGGACAACTTCAAAGGGCATCTCATAATCTTGTTTCTGAAAGCCTGTTTGAGGCCTTACTGTCTCTGCCTCTGCTTCACTTCTGTTTCATAGTCATCGTCATCATGTTCTGCATGACCAAGAGGTTGACAGACGTATCTGTGTTCCAATGAACCACCTGTGGGAGAACCAGGCACCTTACACTGTCTGCAACAGCTCATTATCAGAGTATGGAGTTCTAGGTAAGACTTGGAGTCACCGGCTTCATAGCGTGCTTAAGAGATTTCGTTGTTCTGAATATTGATGTCTATGACTTCAGGTTTTGAGCTCGGCTTTGCCATGGCTAGTCCAAATGCTTTGATCCTCTGGGAGGCCCAGTTTGGAGACTTTCACAATACAGCCCAGTGTATCATTGACCAGTTCATTAGCTCAGGACAGGCCAAGTGGGTTCGCAACAATGGCATTGTCCTACTGCTGCCACATGGAATGGAAGGAATGGTGAGATCAATTTTGAATTTGGACACTGTTGGATTTGTTTTAACACAATTCATCTTCTGTTTTGTCGCTACTGTTTGTGTCTTGATTTGCCCTTTAGGGTCCAGAGCATTCGTCAGCTCGACCTGAACGCTTCCTGCAAATGACCAAAGATGATCCAGATCACATCCCTGTATGTTCACATGCCTTGGTTCAAGTGGTTGCCTCTTGTTACTCTTATTTCTCCGCACATTTCACTGCCGTTAACATTCTTTAACTTCCTGCTTTATTGGCTGTGCTGATGTCATGGCCACTTAAGGGATTGCCTATTTCTCTAGAGCTGAAACGTCTCTTCATTATCACCCCAAGTGCTGGCGTTCAGCAGCAACTCATGTCCCAAATGACCAGTTGCTATGAGAGAACATAAAGAAGGGAACATAGAGGAGGCTGTATCAGCAGAAGCTTACCAGATTCATCTTCAGATGGGATATTGATCGAACTATTAGTGGGGATTAACATTCTCTGTCCTCTGTGTACACTTAAGTGCATGTAGGAGAAAGATACAGTGCACTTACGCAATTATGTGCTACATCTTCTGGCCATTTATGAGAAAGCATTGCCGCAACAAGATCTAAATAAAATTTCTGTTTTCATTAACTTTTGAATTAATATGATTTATACTATTTTCATAAAGGACTTCAGTGGAGATTTCGAAGTCCAGCAGCTGTATGACTGTAACTGGATTGTGGTCAACTGCTCCACACCTGCTAACTACTGTCACGTGCTCAGGCGACAGATTCTGCTGCCATTCAGAAAACCGGTAAAGTGTGACATCATCAGTGCTACAGTATAGTTTCTTTGTGTCATTCTTATCTTGCATTTGTGGTTGTCATATAGAGCGTTAATTCTTTGTCTTCCTTGGGTCATTAGTGTGAGGTGTTATGTTTTACCAGTTATTCCTTGCTAGATATATTATTATAATGACTGTGTTATTGTACAATATGTCACCACCATGATTCAATAAGAGACTCAGTTTGCAGATATATACATAACTTGGGTACAAATGTGGTCTGTATGTTTGGGTATAAAGTTTTGAAGTGTAAAGCGTTTCCTTTTGTTTTGTATATGCACAGCTCTTTTTTCAGTCTCTCACAGTTTTCAGCCACAGTGAATATCTTAACTGATCCCCTGTTGCACATAAATGCAATGCTTTGCGAAGCGTGAGAAAATTAGTTCCAGAGCAAATTAGGGAGAATGCCTACAGGGGATAATATTGTTGGTTTCTTTTATGGAAAACTCTGAAATTCTGGACTTGGTCGACCGAGCACAAAGGGCTTTATTTATTTGATTGTTAAAGAATTGTTTTGTTTTCCCAGTGCTGATGTTGCGTGCTATATGTTGGTAATAAATTAGCGTGAAAAGAGATAAAAACTTTTTTCCTCTGGAGTTTTTTCAGCGCGCACAATGAAGACACGGCTGACAGGATCAATCTGTTGTTTGTCACCGACTGAAACTTTTTCTTTTTTTTTTCTCTTCCCCAAACAGCTGATCATTTTCACTCCTAAATCTCTGCTGAGGCACTTGGATGCAAGGTCAAGTTTTGATGATGTTGCCAAAGGTAGAGTTTTACTTTAAAGTGTGACGTAGCTTTTTATGTGTGTATTCATTTGTATTTATTACTAATGTGCAATATTTAATGTGTGCAGGCACTAAATTCAAGAGACTGATTCCTGATGAGGGCCCTGCAAGTCAAAGCCCAGGCCAAGTGAAGAGGGTCATCTTCTGCGCGGGCAAAGTCTACTATGAACTGGCTAAAGAGAGGAAACGGCAAAACCTGGACAGAGATGTTGCCATAATCAGACTTGAACAGGTTTTTAGTCCTTTTTCCCTGATTTTGAAATCAGACTGACACAGTTTGGTCTTTTCTTCATCAGTCATTCTTCGGTCCCCCCAGATCTCTCCTTTCCCGTTTGACTTAATAAGACAAGAGGCAGAGAAGTACACCAACGCTGAGCATGTCTGGTGTCAGGAGGAACACAAGAACATGGGTTACTATGATTATGTCCGACCACGCTTTCTCACAGTGTTTGCTAACAAGAAACCCATTTGGTAAGAGTTTTAACATCTTACTTCTACTTCCGTGGGATACGTTTGAGCTCTTATTGCAGGTGCCAAACCTATAACTGCTTGTTTCAGGTATGTGGGACGAGACCCTGCGGCCGCACCTGCGACAGGAAATAAATCCACTCACCTCAATGAGCTGAAGAAGTTCATGGACACTGCTTTCAACCTGAGCGCCTTCCAAGATAGAAACTTGTAATGGAGATTTGAAAGAAGACGGTCGGACACACTGTTTCAGCTCTAAACCTACCCTTTTGCTGTGGTTTGACTGTAGTTTTTAATGAACCTCTGCCATAAAGCACCCCAGAGGTGTGCTTGAACAATTACTATGAATCACATATCACAGGTATGAAAACTGTGCTGAAATTTAACACATCACTAGGTTTTAGTGCCTGTTTTTGTTTGGCTACCTTAGCTGTTAGTGAAGGAGTGTGTATTTATTGTCACACCTCACTTCACCAGGAGACATCAGCCAGCTGGCATAGAGACTTGTAGCCATGTTTTCTACTTAGGACATAAGGCTCAGCTTTTTCTTTGGAAGCTGAGGGACACGCACACACATAAACAAAGCACAGCCTCGGATGCTCGGAGAGCAGCATTGATGCTTGGTTGTCACATTAAAATCCCCAGATATCAAACACAAATGATATTAGTTACTCTGCATTAGAAAAGCTCCTTAAAATTGGCCTCCTTGTCTAGCAGTGCTGAAGCTTACCTTTCCTACTTACAGCTGGGAGATTTAAACACACATGCTGAAACATAATTTTCCATATTTAGTGACTTAACAGAGGTTTATGTATAGTTATGTAGTAGTGGAAACACACCCATTCATGTGGGTGCTGAAATAACTGCACATACTGTGAATAATTTAAATGGCAATAAATATTTATTAATGTATGAATGTTCTTTGTGATAATTTGTTGAATATATAGTGTATCATTTTATGGAAAAGGTGCATTGAACAGACAAGTACAGTTGGTCACCGATTGATCTGAAATGTAATTTCCTCATTGACACAAATCATTTAATGATCTTGGAGTTATTAATTGTTTCCAGGTTTTGTGTCCTCCTTATTAATTTTATAAACATGATTTTAATAGTATGTGGGCTGTCTTGTGAACCAACACACTTATAGCAATTATAAGGGGGGGTTTATGGCCATAAACCCAATATTTTCTGTGTTGGGCTTTAATTTAAGAAAGAATCCAAATGAAGTTTTAGTGAGGTGAGCTAATGGTCAGGAGGAAAATGTCCAGTGACTTTTTTTTTTCTTCCACATCATATTCATATCAGTGCTTCACTGAATTTTGGCTTTATGGTATAGTTTGAGAACTACTCCAGTGGAGTTGATATGAAAAATTTAGGGAGTCTTGTTGAACTGTCCAGTTAATAATTGGCAGCCTGTTAATGGTTAAAATCATCAACAGCAAGACAACTTACACTTACTGGCCACTTTATTAGGTATACATTGCCAGTACTGGGTTGGATCCCCTTTTGCCTTCAGAACTGCCTTTAACCCTTTGTGGCAGTGACTCAGCAAGCTGCTGGAAACGTTCCTCTGAGATTTTGGTCCGTATTGACATAATAGCATCACAGTTGCAAGAAATTTGTCAGCTGCACACTCATGATGTGAACCTCTTGTTCCATCACATCCCCAGGGTGCTCTATTGGATTGAAAAATGATGACTGTGGAGGCCATTTGATATGTTGTGCATTTAGAGATGCTCTTCTGCCAAAGGTGGTTGTAATGAGTAATTTGAGGGTTATTTGAGTTACTGTTGCCATCATATTAGATTGAAGCAGTCTGGCCATTCTCCTCTGACCTCTGGCATCGACATGACATTTTCACCCACTGCCACAGTGAACTGCCAGTCACTGAATATTTTCTCTAGAGATGGTTGTGCACAAAAATCACAGGAGTTGAGCAGTTTCTGAAATACTCATCTGGCACCAATAATTGTGCCACGTTCAAAGATACTTAAATCTCCCTTTTCCCCCATTCTGAACTTGAGCAACTTCAGTCAACTTGACACTGAGTTTCTGCCATGTGATTTTCGATTAGACATTTGCATTGATGACCCGTTGAACAGGTGTACCTAACAAAGTGGCCGTGGAATGTGTGTCCGTATGCGACGGGCATAAACTATGACATATTAAAAGTCACTTAAATCACCTTTCTTCCCCCATTCTGGTGCTCAATTTGAATTTCAGCAGGTCGTCTCAATCATCTCTATGCATGTATGCACTGAACATACAGTTTTTTTTAACTTAAATTATAAATTGACCATTTATTTAAAATGCATTCATTTAAAGTTATTTTCAGTAAGCGTTCTCCACTGCAGCAACAGCTTCTTTGCAAAGAGGATCCAGTTTTCCATCTCCACCTTTGGGGGGTAAAAAAAATACAAAAACACAGAAAGTTGCTAGACTGAATGACATCATAATGCCATATCGTTTAAAAGGTGATTTGTAGCTCTTAGACATATACCCCAACAGTTAATCGGGCTCACCAAACTCCAGCTCCTTTATGCTGCAAAAAAAAAAAAAGTTTAATTTGACATGCATGAATCATAATAGAGCTAGATAGGAAACAGACCCTGGAGACCCTGCAGGCGGAAGGTCCTGTGTTGTACTACTCCGCTGGATTCATATGGTCCGTGGCAAAGCGTGACCCGCGCATTTGCAGGCATTGTTTGTTGTGTGTCACCTGGGTAACTGCTACAGTATACCTCTGTTGCTGACATGGATAGCCTATCTGGGCAGGTCAGAGAAAGAGAATACCAATCTGCAATCATCAGTATCTGTGCCACTGCAGGCTCACTGCTAATCAATAAACTGGTTATTATTAAATCAAGGTGCATCAAAAATGTTTACTGCATATTTAAGAATGTGGCCCTAACCTTCTGCTCACTGTGAGCTATGAAGCATGAACCATTGTGAATCTGTCTCACCTGCTCTGGCAGAAATGACAACAGGTGCACTGGAAAGGCAACAAAGTCAACCCACCAGAATGGAAAGGTTTTGCAGGTGGTGACCACAGATCATTACTCTCTCCTTATTGCTCCTGACTGATTTTTCTTTGTTTTGCATTTGCTAGTGTCCCAGTCATTGCTGGTAACACAAAATGACCTGCAAATGATACATGTACCTACTATATACTATATAGGCATATGTATAAGCATCACTAGTGACTGGTTGCCTGGAGGAGCCTCTTAAGGCCAGGGTTCATGTCACATATAGCATAGGCAATACATGATTTTGATCAGAAGCTACACTGATCAGGCATAACACCACAATCACCTGCCTAATGTTGTGCTGGCCCCCTCTTTGCTGCCTTGACCCGATGAGGCATAGACTCCACAAGACCTGTGAAGGTTTGCTGTGGTATCTGGCACCAAGTTGATAGCAACAGACCCCTTAAGTCCTCTAAGTTAAGTGCCCTGAGGTGACCGTTTGTTGTGATTTAGTGTTACATAAATAAAATTGAGTTGAATCAAGTTGTGAGGTGGGGCCTCCATGGATTGGACTTGTTTATCCAGCAAATCCCTCGGATGCTCAATTGGATTAAGTTCTGGGAAATCTGGAAGCTAAGTCAGCATCTTAAACTCATCATTGTGCTCCTCAAACCAATCCTGAACCATTTTTGCTTTGTGGCAGTGGACATTATCCTTCTGAAAAAGGCAACAGGCATCAGGGAACACCGTTTCCATGAAAGGGTGTACATAGTCTCACTTAGGTGGTATGTGTCAAAGTAACATCCACATGGACAGCAAGGTTTCCCAGCAGAACATTGCCCAAAGTATCAGGCTGGAGTATCTGCTGGATTTCCTTCTTCCCATAGTGCATTCTGGTGCCAGGTGTTCCAGGTGTAAGCAACACACATGGGCCCAGAAATCCATGTAATGTAAAAGAAGATGTGATTTATCAGACCAGGCCATCGTCTTCAAATGCTCCATGGCCCAGTTTTGATGCTCACGTACCCATTGTTGGCACTTTTGGTGGGTGACAGGGGTCAGCATGGGCACCCTGACTGGTCTACAGATATGCAGCTCCATACACAACAAACTAATGCACTGTGTATTCTGACACCTTTCTATCAGCATTATATTTTTCAGCAAGTTGAGCTTCAGTAGCTCGTCTGTTAGATCACACGGGCCAGCCTTCACTTCCCATGTGCATGAGTAGACCTTGGCCACCCATGACCCTGTCACTGGTTCATCACTGTTCCTTCCTTGGACCTCTTTTAATAGATACTGACCACTGCAGAACACCCCGCAAGAGATGCAGTTTTGCTCTGGCCCAGTCGTCCAGCCATCATAATTTGGCCCTTGTCAAACTCGCTCAATTCCTTACGCTTGCCCATTTTTCCTGTTTCTGACACATCAACTTTGAAGCCAAATTGTTCACTTGCTCCCTGATGTATCCCACCCACTAACAGCTGGCACGATGAAGAGATAATCAGTGTTTTTCCCTTCACTGGTTTGTGGTCATAATCTTCTACTTTATGAAAGAGTTTATGACTCCAAAAGGAACATTGCTGCAAGTTTCATTTGCTACAGAATACAAATGTTTTTTCTCAATTCAGAGGATGAAAATAAATTTTGGGGCATTTACAGTTGGGTCGATAATTTGTTGGACAAAGACACAGTTGGATTTGTGTCCACAAGTGGATTTACATTAAAAAAATCAATACAATCAATATGTAATTGAAGTAGTTTATCACAATTTTGGCATTAGTTATTTATGAATTACAGCTATTTTTCTGCACAGCCCCCCATTTTCAAATTTTAAATTCATTGGACAAATTAATATAATTTAAAAACAGGGATTGGTTTTAACACTTAAATGAAAATCTGTCGGAGACAATGACTGCCTGAAGTCTGGAACCCGTGGACGTCCCCAGATGGTGTGTTTCCTCCCTTGAGATGCTTTGTCTGGACTGGACTGCAGCCACTTTCAACTGCTGCTTGTTTGTGTGTCTCTCTGCCTCACATGCCAAAGCCATAACACTACCTCTATCATGTTTGATAGATAATGTGGTATTCTTTAGATTGTGATCTCTCCTTTGCCACAGTTTTCTATTCCCATCATCCGTTAAAAGTCATTGTTAGGTTCGATGTTGTGAAGCTGCTTTTCTTAACCAAGGAGATTGATTTTGTCATCATCTGCTTTGGTTTCCTTTCTGGTTTTTCAGGCCTTTTGGTGTTTCTGAGCTGCATTCCTTCTGTTAAAGCATGTACCAGGCTGTTGATTTGGCCTCTCTGGAAGTTTTTCTATATCTCTCTCTGATAGATTTTTTTTTCAGCCCAATGATGGCCTCTTTCACTTGTATTGAAATCTCTTTGGATTTCATATTGAGAATTCCACTGAAAGGCCACTCAATGCAAGTTCAGAAGTTGGAATCAGCTAAACAAGGGAACGGGACTTGCCTGGCCATGAAACTACTGGTCAGTCAAGTTGGGGAACGGTATACAAAAATGGCTGTAATTCTGAAAATCCCCTATTGTTGTTTATAGAGGGAAAAATTAGAAAAATCATGTCTTTGGTCAATAAATTATGGACCTAACTGTGCTTATTGTCAACATTATTACCATTTTCGCCACAGTAGAACACATGTAGAATTGTTTGGGCACCTGCGTTAGATGTGCGTATGGTAAGTCTTGATAAAGCATAAAAGATTAAAAAAGAAATAAACATGCAATGTACATCCATCCATGCATTCTCTTCCCCTTATATCTACTGAGTAAATAGCAAAATCCAAATTTAGGTTGTATGTTTTATTCATCAGCCGCACCTTTTAAGTGCAATACTTTGACAGTCACAAATACAGTGAACACCTTTGGTTAGTAACTTTTAGATAATTATTTTCCAGATGCCCTATAACACACACACACACACACACACACACACACACAATTGATAAATTCTGCTCATAACTTTACAAATACATGGTTTTGTTTAACTTAACATTCTTTAGGCTAACTATAAAGTATCCTTATAAAATCTTGGACAGCTACATTTGATTTAGTATGTACACGAGCACAGTGAGAGTCCCAGTATATGGAGTTCAGAGCAGTAACCAGTTTGTTCAGATACACTGAACAAACTGGTTGGGGATTTTATAAAAGGATACTTTTTTGAGCAGATGTATTAGCACACCGTATTGGTCCAACAGACACAAGAATTTATGAAGACAACACAAAGAGAAGATTGCTGTTTCACAGTCATCAGAAAGCCGTGAGACAGCAGCATACAATTTGCAGGTTGACACCGTGAGACAATCAGTGACTTGGCATGACACAAACTGCTTTTGCTTTGTCCGTCCAACTGACAGAAAATGATGCAGATATTTAACATTAAGAATGAACCTCCAGTGCTTGTTTCTTTTTTCTTTTTTTACATTTTTATTTTCCTCTAACCGTAACTCTTAGCTTTTGTTGGCCACCAATAAACTAACTCCTTCCTTTGGCTGATTCATGACAGGCTTGTGCGTACATGTGGTACTAATTCTTTTCTATATACTGTATTGCAACAATAAACATAAATAAAAATTTGTATCACAGCTGGGCTATAGTGTATGACTTACTTATACATTATTGCAGCACAGAAAAACACATTTAGTATCACACCACCACTATTATCACAGGCACTGACAGTTTTCTATGATTTACTCATTTTCCTCAAAGGTCGTGCCTCTCCGTGTGATAACGTCTGAGTTTGGGCTTCCACGCTCGTCTGGTCTGCTGTCTTCACCAGAACCTGTGGGACTGTTTGCTTGTTTTTAGTCAAGTCAGATGGTCTCTGGGGTGATTTTTCCTGCCACTTTGTTTCGGTTTGTGTGTGTGTCTCCTGTCTCTGGCCCTTTCTTTCCTTTGCGGCAGTACAGTCAGCGTTGCATTTATTGCACAGATCCCTCATGTCCCAAAGTCCCTGTACCAAGCACTTTACAAATTCTGCTGAACATGTCTGTTGGCTCTCGCGGAAACTGGACACAGAGAAGATAATATGGTCTGACTGAGGGTTGTAGCATGCGCCGTATCCGTTTGGAACCACGGGACCGTAGCAGCAGAACATTTCAACAGTGGTGGGAACCTGAGGGAAGAGGAAAGGCTTCATTTCTAAACTACTGGAAGTTTCAACTGGTGTGGTGAAATACTGCTGTAGTTGTAAAGATTTAGGTAGGACAAGTGAGATCAGTGTGTGTTATTGTTTTTCCTCAAAAAGTTATAAAGAAATGACTAAATTGTACTTTTAACTCAAACAAGCAGTTAGCGTTTATTTTATAAACAAGAAGGGTTCACCATTATAGTAAATGTTATGATGTATAAATACACCTGAAATTATACTGGAACTTTAGGGACCAATACATCACAATAATTTGCTATAATAATTTGTGTGTTTTTAAAGAATTGTGCCCAAAGTATCCACATTTCACAACATATCTTGGTATTTCTTTTGACAGCTTCTTGTTATGCATACGCCATACTCATTTATCTTCATGCCAGATCTACAGCATTAGCTTACATTTAGCCCAATAGGGTTAGGTTGTTGGGGGGCTTCCCATGCACTAAGTGTTTCTTCTTCACCTAATCTCTTTTCAGTCTCTGTGTTCATACACCACTACTGTATTTAATCAATTAGCAATCATTAAACTGTCTCTTTCTCCTTTATAGTTTGCCTTTTGTCCTGTCTCTCTCTTCCCCTGACCCCAAGCAGTCACAGTGGATGGTTGCCCCTCCCTCAGCCTGGTTCTGCTGGAGGTTTCTTCCTGTTAAAAAAAGGAGTTTTTCTTTCCCACTGTCACCAAGTGCTTGCTCATAGGGGGTATCTGATTGTTGGGGTTTCTTTATATAATTTTAGAGTCTTTACCTTACAATATAAAGTAGCCTTGAGGCCTTGTGAATTGGCACTATATAAATAAAAGTAAAAATAAATAGTTTTGTTTCAAAATCACGTGTATACCTGACTTGTAGAGAGAATGAACTGATTACTGATGAGATAGGCTTCATCTTTGAATATTTCGGGCATCTCCAGCTTCATTTCATGTGCAATTTCACGTAGTCCTAGTAGATGATTGTCTATTGCTCTCCCTGTAATAGCCTGAAAAACACCAAACATGTTACTGCATTTTTTTAATATGGAAACTCTGTCATAAAAATCTGGAAGCAGAGAGCAGTTACCAGAAGCGTATACTTTGTCTGTGCAGTTATGGCACCTTGTAACATCTCCATCTTTTCTGTGTCCTGCAAAAGTAAACAATTGACAATGTTTAGTCTCTAAGTCCAATAATCTACAGTAAGCTTAGTTTTTCATGCTTGAATACATTGAGACAAACTGCCGTAAAAGACTGACTATCACTACTAAAAGAAAACTAAATGCCTAATTGAATTTAAGTCTGCAGCAGCTTTTATTCAAAAGACACAGAATGACTATAGTTTCTGCATAAAAAAACCTACAGTAGTGCTGTTTTCCCCATTAGTCATTGCTTTGACAAAGGCCAAGGCTTCAGGCGTGGCTGAGCGAATGTTGTCTACTCTGCCTTCCTGAAAACGACGTATAGAAGCACTCTCATATGTGGACACTGGTCGGCCGTGACACCTGCGGTGATGCAGAGAGTACATCTTGTGGCTTGGAGTCTGAGATAAATTGAATCAGTTCCATAAAATGAATATTATTATTACCTGTAGAAGGCTAACTGAAGAGCAACCTGGATGTAAGCATCTGGGCTCATCTTCTGTTTCTTGATAAACTCTTTCCCGTAATCATGGAAATTGTGGACATTCATATCCAGATTTTTTACCATTCTGAGAAAATAAGAATATATATATATTTTTTATCATGTGCTGAAAGTATGGATTAATTTCTTCTCCTGACACAAATTAGAATAAACCCAAACCTCTGGAGTTTGTCAGCAGCAGACGTAATGAGTTTGTGAATCTCTGGAGTGCATTTCCAGCGGAGTCTACGCGGTGCAGGCAGCTCACTCACACTTGCAGCTCTGATCAGCTTTGATGGGCTCCCAGTCCTGATGTCACAGGGGAGCATAAATAAATATAGAATTTTTTAATATATCACAAATACGCTGTACTTTTCCAAAATCCAGTGTGTGTAGTTTCTCACATGTATTTGAGAAGATACTCTGTGCACTGCACAAGGACAATTCCTTCAAATGCAGAGTGTTCACACACGACTCCACAGCAGCCATCGGCTCCTACAATAAACTGATATAGAAAGGTTGGGAAAGGGAGCGGGATTAAGTTGAACTGAAATGTTTGATTCATGATTGCAGTCTGCACTTGTGCACTTTCCTGTGTACTGCAAATACATCCACACATTTCCCATGAAGTGAAGAAATTCTTCAAGGAAGAAGCCTCTAACTCTGCACATAGTGCACATGAATCATGTGTCTGGACTGAATAATCTCAATTCTTTATTAAAGTTTTTGTTAAAGTATGTACTAATGACATTTTGTGAGGTAAGGGCTTAAAATCCAGTGGAACGTCCACTTTTAGTTTGCATTTCTGCAAAAGTAAACCCTTAATTGGGCATGGCTAATTATATCCACTGATGCTTTGAGAGATGAACATGAATTTGCTAATTTAATTTTTCTCATTAGGGAGGTAATTTAGTCTTGTAAACGATCAGTCATTAATCTATAACCCTCTTTCCAAAAAGGTTGAGACACTGTTTAATCTGAATAAAAAACTGAATTCAGTGACCTGAAAATCTTTCAGTTCAGTTTTATTTATATAGTGCCAAATCACAAGGCGCTCATTAGCATAAAGATAACATGTTACATGTTGAAACTGAGAAATGTTAGAGCTCACTGTAATAAGATGCAACAAGTTCATCCATCCATTTTCTTCCACTTCTCCTTTTCAGGGTCTGGGCCAAGGTGGATTTGAATCCAGACCTTCTCACTGTGAAGCAACAGTGCTAACCACCACCATGATCCAGCGCTAACTACAAGTTTGAATAAAAAGGAAACTTTTAAGCGTAATCTTAAAAGTAGAGAGGATGTCTGCCTCCTGAATCCAAACTGGGAGCTGGTTCCACAGAAGAGAGGCCTGAAAGCTGAAGGCTCTGCCTCCCGTTCTACTTCTGAATACCCAAGGAACCACAATTAAGCCAGCAGTCTGAAAGCGAAGTGCTCTATTGGGGTGATATGGTACTACGAGATCTTTAGGATAAGATGGGGCCTGATTATTCAAGACCTTGTATGTAGGAGAAGGATTTAAAATTTAATTTGGGAGTGAAGAGAAGCCATATGGGAGAAATATACTCTGTCTTTCTAGTACCTGTGAATACTCTAGCTGCAGCATTTTGGATAATCTGAAGGCTTTTCAGGGAACTTTTAGGACAAAGTGATAATGTTGAATTTCAATAGTCCAACCTGGAAATAATAAATGCATGAACTAGTGTTTCAGCATCACTCTGAGACAGGATGTTTCTAATTTTAGAAATATTGCACAAATGTAAAAAAGTGGTTTACATATTTTTTAAATATTTGCACTGAAGGACATATCCTGGTCAAAAATGATTCCAAGATTCCTTAAATTAAATTCTTTAAAGTGTTACTAAAGCCAGTGTAATGTCATTCAGAGTAAGTATTTGGTTAGACACAATCTTTTGTTTGTAGGTCTGAGTAAAATAACTTTTCTCTGAATTTAGAAGCAGGAAATTAGAGGCCATCTAGGCCTGTATGTCTTTCCTGCAGTTTAACTAATTGATGTGTGTCATCTGGCTTTATAGATAAAGCTGGGCATCATCTTCATAGCAATGAAAATGTATACTGTGCCTTTATGAGGGGTAGGTGTACATATTTTTAGTTCAACTAGAGAAATAATCCCCCATCCCTTGTGCGGCACCCCTATGCATTGCATATATTACATACCCACTTTTTGCACCACTGCTTCTAATAATACGTGACATGCACTCAGCATGTATAATGCAAATAGAATTGGTCCTAGCACGGAACCCCGTGGAACTCCATAATTAACCTTAGTGTATAAAGAAGACTCCCCATTTATATGAACAAATTGGAGTATTTTAAATAGATTTGATTCAAATCATTGCAGCGCAGTACCTTTAATACCCTTGGCATCAGTGGCGGATGCTGGTCTTTCAAGGAGGGGAAGCTCAATTTCGGCCTACATCATAAAATGTGTCGAAAAAATATAAAATAAAAATAAATAAATAAATAAATAAAATTTTGTAGACTGTGCCACTGAGCTTTTGGGTTGAAATATGTTCACACACAAAAAAAAGAATAAATATATATGAAAAAAATAAAATGTGTCAGTTTATTTATACGTAAATTCTACCCTCCGTTCCTTTTCAAGAAAATTATCTGTGACCCTGTCGTACCAACAAGGCGTCTTTTCCAGGGACTTGACTAGTGTCCTCTCAATGGCCAGCAGAGCTAGGCTGCTTAAACAGCCTTGCCCCATGTTGTTGCTGGTGTAAAACTTGAGCCGCTTTAAACAGGAGAAGCTCCTCTCTACACCTGCAGATGTAGCTCCAATCGTTGCCACTAATGAACAAGACAAAGAAAATGCCGCTAAGAGGATTAGGAAAGTCTCCGGTTCAACGCAGAACAGAATGAAAATTCAAAAATACTCCCGCGGATGTTTACACCAAAAGATCGCTGATTCGCTCATTTCGCTGTCAAT
>VUQK01011848.1:0-15111 GCA_015106715.1 Bujurquina vittata
GACTGGTGCAATTGAAGGAAAGATGAATGCGGCCAAGTACAGAGAGATCCTGGAAGAAAACCTCTTCCAGAGTGCTCATGACCTCAGACTGGGTCGAGGGTTCACCTTCCAACAAGACAGTGACCCTAAGCACACAGTTAAAATAACAAAGGGGTAGCTTCGGAACAACTCTGTGACCATTCTTGACTGGCCCAGCCAGAGCCCTGACCCAAAACCCAAGTGAGTATCTCTGGAAAGACCTCAAAATGGCTGTCCAGCAACGGTCACCATCCATCCTGATGGAACTGGAGAGGACATGCAAGGAAGACTGGCAGAGGATCCCCAAATCCAGGTGTGGAAAACTTGTTGCATCACTCCCAAGAAGACTCATGACTGTACTAGCTCAAAAGAGTGCTTCTACTCAATACTGAGCAAAGGGTCTGAATACTTATGACCATGTGATATTTCAGTTTTTCTTTTTTAATAAATTTGCAAAAATTTCTACAGTTCTGTTTTTTTTCTCAAGATGGGGTGCTGAGTGTACATTAACGAGAAATAAAATGAACTTTTTTGATTTTAGCAATGAAACAAAGAGTGAAAAACTGTATATTCACGATTCACATGCCCTTTTGTGTTTTTATTTTAAAATGTAGGTTTGGTTGTAAAACATGCCCGAGGGCAGGCTCCTCAGTGCAACTTAACATACTCAAGAACACAGTATGATATATATGTTTTACTTAGTAAAACATATATATCTAATTCTGGTTATCTGCACTGAATAAACAGCAAATATTTGTAAGTATGCTTCCTTGAATTTGAAAGACAGATCGGCAGAGGGTTGTTGATTACAAAAGGTGTCCCAGTGATACAAATCTCCCTTTGGATGATGTTAGCTTAAACTGATAAGAGGAAGTTTTTGACTGTCAGTCCACTCAACTGATTAGCACTAACAGAAGCTAGGAAGAAAAAAAAAACCCTTCCTGACAGACTGAAAGGGAATCACAGTCCATCTCTGCACAGCACCTACATCTACTTCCTTTAAAACCCCGATACATCCAACAACTAGAAGAAACTGAAACAAAACAAACCGGCTGTGTTCATTAAAGCCGCTGCTGTGTGAGTCTCCGAATGCACTCAGATACCTGTCATTGTCTGTTTGCGTCGAGGTGGCCCGCGACGCAAACGCTGCTTGTGTGTACGTGGCTGTCAGGTGAGATTGCAGCATTTACACTGTGATGTGTCACACCTGATTATGGATACATGTTTCCTTCTTTCTGTCTCGTGCGGTGCAAATACGCGTGATGCATGCACGAGTGTGAGCGTGTGACAGGCTGACATCAGCGGAGGTTTGGCGGTTGATGACAGCGCCGCGACCTCTGATGACGCCCTCCATTTTGTCACTGGTGACTCACGCAGATTACCCCCAGCGCCATCTTCTTACTCTGTATGCTAATGAAACAGAGAGAGAGAGGGGAGTAATGAGAAAAGAGTGACAGATAAAAAAATAAATAAAGTGAAAAAAAAAAAATCAAGAAAAAAATAGGGAACGGCACAGGAAACGGTGTCTAGAAGAATACATGAGGGAATCAGAAACATGACCCAAAGTGTTTGTAAGAGGTGTCACCAGCAGGGAGGCCACGTGTGTGAACATACACATGAAAAATATAGAATGTGGGAGGGAGGGAGAGAGCGAAAAAAGGAGACTAATGAAGGTCATCGCCTGCTGATTCTATATTGGGGGCTCCCTTGTATAGAATTTAGGGAGAGAGGTAGGGGAGGCGAGTGTGATGAATATGATTATAGGTGCGTGAGTGTGTGTGGCAGTAATGAATTCAGGGTGTGGGATGGAAAAAGGATATAGGTCTCTGAGAGTGCTGAATTTCAGAAAGGGACGCTGACTGCTTGCCGCCGTGGCACTGATCATCCCAGGTTGGTTTCCTTGTGTCCGGGCGTAGGTGCGTGTTTGTGTGCGAGCTTTGCGCCGGGGTAGCAGGTGAAAGACACGATCCGCCCAGCTGTAATTTATGTGAAAACAGAGCTGTCGTGAGGTGTCATTAGCTAAAAGGCAAATTTCATTATTTCGCTAATGTGGAGCATGATGACTCTTTTTGATGTCTCCCTCCCCCTTTCTTTCCCATCCTACCTGCTCCCTCTCTTTCCCCACTGTATCCACGCCTCCTGCCTCCTTTTTATCCATTTACCCCTCCTTCCTCTCATCCCCCATCCTCCCTCTCCTCCCCTTCTGTCCCCCCGATTCAGAGGATCTCCTTATTCAGAGCAGCGTTTCCTTTCAAGGTTGAAGAAAATGGCCATGTGTCTGCATGTGTGTGTGCGGAAAGTGGGAGTGATTTTCATTCATGGTCCTGCTGAAGGAGGTGCCGGTGACTCACCTTCAGCCACAAACCACACACACACACGCACACACACACACACACCTTGTACTCCTTCCTCTCCGCCCAGCCTTTGATGTGTGTTTGAGTCCATAGCTAATCAGGTAGCATCAGGCCTAGTCCTCATTTCCCCTTCACACCAGCCCCATTAGGGAGAAGGCTTTCTGGAGCAGGCCGATAAGGACAATATGCTCTTCTTTGGCACTCTCTCTTCCATATACACCCCAAATCTCACCCTACTCTCTTTCTTTCTTTTCTCTCATTCTGCTCCGTTCCCATCTTTCCCCTCGCTAAGTCTCCAGCGTCTCTTCATTCCTTCATCTCTCATACTTCCTGCCACAGGTTTCTCTCACTTTTCACTTTTCTTTCTAAATGTCCCATTACCCCTCCGTCCCATTACTCGTCCTCTGCCTCTTCTTTTCTTTCGTCTTTTCCCATCTCAACCTCTCTACCTCTCTAAATCACGCCCAACAACTCCTTTCCTCCCCTCCTTTGTCAGTTTCCCTCTGCATCCATCTTTCACTCTGGCTTCCCCCCCATCAGTCCCAAACTTATTCCCAAAATCCCCAGCTACACTCTTTCAGTCCCTTCCCTCATGCATTGCTCTTTCCCTACTTTTAGTCAAAATATTACTGGTTATTTTTCTTAGTCACTTGTGAGCTTGGTAAATGGGGCAGCTTTTCACTTTCATTGACTAATAGCGTACACAAAACATTTATGATCCTCTCCATTTGTGAGCTTAATTAATAATTGCAAAATATATTCCTTCAAGCAGTCTTTTTTTAAGCTTTCTGCTATTTACTAAGCAACATTAATTGTATCTACATTGTGGTCACTGAGATGTAAACCTCAAGGTTCTACCCAAATTCAGCATTCAGAGAACGGGTCTCTGGTAACTCAATACTCCTTTGTATAATATCTTGTTATTCCTCTAACAGCTGTGACCAGAGGTATTATGTTTTCAAGCTGTCCATGCCATTCTCAAGAATGTGATATTTCTTGAACTCCTTGTGGAAATTTGTTCAAATATAACAAAAAGATTCACTTGGACTCAAGGATAAACTGACTGCATTTTGTAGGTCTTAGTTCAAGGTCACCTCACATCTGCCCCATTCTTGTGAAGGTGATATATCAAACGTCTGCGGGGAATTTTATTATACAAACGTTCACTTGGTCTCAAGGATGAACTGATGAAAATTTGCTGCTGAGGTTACTGTAACCTCACAAAACACATTTCTGGCCCCACACCTTGCGGGGATTCCTTGAAATTTGACACAGTGATTCATTTGAACTCAACAAAGGAATCTTACAAAACAGATTTGTGGCCATGACTTAAGAAATAGTACGCTAATTACACGATTCAACACAAATATCCACTAGGATACAGTGATGAAGTGACAAATGGTCTGTCAGATGCTATCCCCAATGACCCCATCCCAGGACCACTCCAGAACCTGTGAACCGTCAGTAGCGGCTATTTTAAAAAGTTATCTCGTGAGAAAAGTGTATATTCTTTTTCTGACAACGAGTAGCACTGGTTATGGCTGCTGAAGGTCCTCCACTAGAATATTTGAGTTAACAGCTGATCGTAAAATCTTTGTTTGTGGTCTTGTGTTGTTTAATAGAAAATACATAAGCATGATTTTGCTAATGCAAAAGCTTCAGTTCCCAATAGTGCTACACATGATGCAAATAAAATCCTAATGCAGCACTGAAATAGGCTGCATTTAATGTTTATTTTAGCCATTCAGTACGGCAGTATCTTACACACTCATGTTTTTATTGGTTTACAGTTTTTCATCACAACTGCATCTTAGATTTTGTCCGAGCTTTATTCTTGTTTCTGTTTTTCCTACTTCAGAAAAAAAAATTTGTGACTGTAATTGTTATTCCTTGGAAAAAGGAACATTGCTTAATAATTAGAAGGATCATAAACAGCGAAAATGCAAAAAAAAAAATAAAAATGGAGTTTTATTGAAGCAGGAGTTCATTTAGAAAATATCGAAATTAAGCACAGGATCATTCCCATTTTTTTAGTCCACAGATCGTATACATTTAGTATGCCAAACCAAAGTAAGTATACTATGGTAAATGTACCAACAGTACCAACGATCTTAGCCACAGTGGCCTCCTCCTAAAATAACACCTTGGAGATTGTGCTGCTTATACAAACTAGCTGTGAAAAACAAGACTTCAGACTTTGTACAGGATCAATGGAAATCTGTGTTTCCGTGACAGCTTAGACAGTGCGAAGGACATTAAATAAAGAAGAAAAAAACACTTTTGTGCTCTTTGATTCAAACTATAATGTTAAACTTTGAAAAAGAAAATGAAAAGAAGCCTGATGAATACAGGGAGGACATTTGGACATTTCTTCAGCTCAGATGGGGTCCAATATGCCTGGCTTACACTACTACAGTGAATCCACAGTCCTGACAGTGATGTACGGAAGCACTTAATGAGTGCAAATCTGTTGAGATGATATTTATACATGGCAAAAATTTAGCCTGAATGGCTTCGAGTTATTGTCCAAATATTTCATCAGAAGACACTGGGTCTTCCAAGTAAACGGCCCTGTCCCTATACATTAGGGACATTAGAAAGGGTCAACCACAGACGCCACTGCATCACTACTGTTGAAGCCATCCCTCTGCCCAGGGAGAGCGCTGCACAGCAGGACTCGTGGAGAATGTAATCCGTGGTGACTCTGACCTCATTAAGGAGAGGCAACAGTGGACTGACTGGAGGAACCAGTGACCCGAGCTCAGCCAGGCACATTTCATGATATGTCTAGAGCATAGTGATGGTGGTCATGATGCAAGTTGTGCCTGCCTGAGCCTAATAAATCTTGTCCACCTGAGACATGGAAAATCTGTAGTGCTTCGACAGAAAAGTTGGGGGGCCACTGTGGTTGTGGGACGGGGCCAGATAAGCCACCAGGATGGCTCCATAAGAAGCGGATTAACGAAGCCAGCCTCCCCTGCACAGTCCAGCTCTAAATACTGTCCAAAGATGGGCACAGTGACGCGGATAGACGGCAGCTTCCATGTATTGGTTAGCTCAAAGGCAAATGGGTAACATTTGACCATTATGAACTCCAGGGGTTGGAAAAACCCTGTGAATTGTGACAGTTTCTGGGGCCTCACACACACACCATCACAGGTCACCTGCCTTAAAGTCGTAAATAGAGGTGTTGTCAGCCAGGACATTCTTTAGTGGCGATATCCCATGCTGTATGTGTTGTACCGAGTAAAGGGAACTAACTAATTTTATGCATTTTGTTTAAGTAAAGAGTGAAATGAAAAGTCCTCATTTAAAAATGTTAAAATTTCTGCAATAATCTGCAATACTCATAAAAATAGTAATATGTGAAGCAAATAATAGAACATCTTGGAAAGGGATCAAATCTATTGTGACGCCAATCATCTCCATTCCATTGTAGTTAGTGTTTATTACACCATTATATTATTATTTGCACATTTTTATGTGAGCACTTGCAATTCAAGGGTGAGAAGTGAAGTCTTTGCACTTTGCCGTCTGTAAATATTAGTGACTGAATTATGACAAAAATGTCCACATACAAAAAAACGTTTTCCAAAATTCCCAACACCATCTCCATTGTGCTTTCTGCTACAGTAGGTTTTTGTAGGACCACATGCACACACACAAACTCACAAGGTGAAAACTACACCAGCCATGCTATTGTGGCTAGTAATAACTTTTCTTGTTAAGTTTATTAGCAGCGCTAAAAATCCATCTGAATTACTCAGGTGTGGTCTATCTCCACTTATTTAATGCTCTAAGTTGGCTGAAATAAATGCTTAAAATCCTTTGCAAAAGCTATTTGCACCACAACTGCTTACCAGACAAGCTTTGAACACAATATTTGTGTATGATTATTAGCATGGGCAACCACGCAGAGACCTACAGGGAAGCCCAGACTGGAGCTGATAACACGCACGCACACACACACACACACACACACACACAAACATGTCATGGATACTAGCATCCCAATCATTTGTATCTTTGAATGGGGATCAAATAATAACTCGTAAACACTGTAAGGAATGGTATGATTATCAGCAACTTCTCTGTTTTTTGTTTGAAATCTTTTTTGTGGTTGAGGGCCCATACTGTTCACTAACAGCCCAACGCTAATTTGGGATAAAAAAAAAAGTAAAATAAAATACTGACTTGCAATATTTTGCTGGTTTACCACAGATTTCCAAGGGACCACACATACAGCAGTGAAGTACCACACATGCTCATTTGATAAAATTAGGTTAGGAAGGAGACCGTTGTGTGTGCTTTTCTGTCTTTGTGAGAGAAGAGCTCACGGTGTGGAAATTAAGAGCCTGCATGTACTCGTGTGAGTGACTGTGTGCATTTGTGTTTGTGTGTGTGTGAGAGAGGCTGACTAATCCCTCCACAGAGCTGAAACGAGTTAAAAACACATCAAAGGGAAGCTTAACCTCTGTGAAACCTCACCGGGTTTTCAAGAACAACAAATGATCATTCTCCTCATTGTTTCCAGGGGGACTCTTTTCACCGCCGCGCTGCTGACTTTTCCCTCAGTCCTGGGAGTTTTCAAAAAGCCTGTGGTTTCATTTTTAATGACTGTGCCATTTGTGAGAGTGTGTGTGTGTGTGTCTGCGTGTGTCTGTTTGTGAAAGAATATACATGTGTGGATGTGTGGGTTGGTGCACGCATGTGTGTTTGCACATAAAAAAAGGATATTTTTGAATGTGACATGGTAAATGAGGAAAACAAAGCTAACAAGGACATGCAGCTCTGCTCGAAATCATTAAAATGTATGACATCCTGACCAGCTATACAACTGCTATATATATATAAAGAACCAATGAAGGGAAAAAAATTGGGTTTGGAAGACAGGAAGGTGGACACGGTGATAGAGAATGGCAAGATGAAGAAGCCAGCTGTGGTCTGAGACCTGCTTTTCCTAGAATTCTCATTATCACAATGTAATAGTGTTCTTTCTGTATAAGTTTAGATATCCCCATGCTCCATCTCCCAGTCTTTATTTGTGTGAATGAGAACTGCTCTTGTTCAAACACTTGAAACATAAAAAGAGGAATGTGTGCCCTATAGATGCAAATGCTATCCTAGTTCCATAACTGAATTTAGATCTTTTACTGTAACCATTTTACTTCCTAGAAAGGTACTTACCCATGTCAACATCTTTGCTTGACTCAGCAGTCATATAAAACTTTACAAAAGCCTAATTAGCGAGTACCGTTGCCAGCTATTGTTACAGTACAAGCATCCAACTGGCAAAAACAATATATTTTTGGCATACTGACATGCAAAATAAAAGTGGGGAGGAAAATAAAGCTGCTTGCAAATATGTGTTTTTATTTTCCTAACATCACAAAATGGGGCATAGAAAAAAAAATCAATAAACAGTTTTGAAAGCATAAAACATAACATCAGACGACTAATGCACTCAATCACACGAGCACGCACTCACCCACAGTCACTCAAAAAGAGACAGAAGTACACAGACACATAATGTCCTCAAACATAGAGACACACGGCCACATTCACCGCAGCAGACGCGGGACACATGGCGCACAGCTGCAGCATAATCAGAGGCTGTGTTACTGCCATTTACATCAACATCTGAACCACGCCTGTGGATACTGATCTGTGATCTGCTGTTTCTCATTTATCCAAGCGGGACTCGTCTTCAGAGCAAAACACGTCTAATGTTTAACTCTGTCTATATTAACTCCCTTGTTCTATTTAGTTAATTTGTGCATTTAAGTTACATAAATCTGATTAAAGCTCATGTGAACTGTTGGGAATTTTCAAATGAGTGCATTTGAAATTTTCTGCTTATTGCTGCAGTTCTCTTGCAGAATAATATTATTATTTGAAGACGTAATTGCTTGGAGCACTGACACATTTTGAGGACACAATCAGTTATCTTTTTTTTTAAGTCTATCTAAATAATCTGTCTGCGTGAACATTTTCTTGGCAGGAATCTCTGCATGGAACAGTAGTAGCCATATAAATATGGCTGAGGAAATTCCAACATTTTCTGCTTCTGTGCCCCCTCAGGCACAAAGAACTGTGGGACTTGACTTTGACCCGCAGGACATTAACCTCATCCTGGGTATGCTCCCCGGCGAGCAGCTGAAGGTCAAAAAGCCATGACAGGTCAAAGTCTTCAGGGGGCTCCATTTGGCCAGATGCCTGCTTGTCCCCTTAGACCCCGCATCTTCCACAGAGGCAGAGAAAGCTCACTCTGAAGATGGACTTAACAAGGACGCTTTATCCAAAGCCTTGGACTCACCTGGCTTCTCTTCTCCAACTGTACTCGGCTTGGTTCGAGTCCCATTAGCTTCCCCTGTTACTGGGTCTAGGCTCAGAAGACGAGGCAGGCCCAAGGATGAGGGAAAGGAGGCAGAGATAGAAGGAGGGCTGATACTGAGAGAGAGTGGGAGGTGGATGGAGGCTGGAGGGGGAGGAGGGAGGGGTCCACTCTGCTCCACTTGTCTATGCATGGACCGCTCCTCTTCCAGCTTCCTACGCAACTGCTTATTCTCCTGACTGACAATGCTTAACTACAGAGAAAAAGAGACATACACAGAGAAGGACACGTACAGACAAATAGGTTAATATGTTTGCAAAAAAAACCCATCATGTGTGGCTGAAGGAACAGGGACAAATTTTTGAGAAGTATCAAGGAACCTCTCCTTTAGTCAGAGCAGCGGAACTTCAAAACTTAATGCAAAGTTAGCAATAAATATCGACCATCAAACGTGAGCAGCTATCGTGTTCATCAAGTAACTGACATTCCATTATGTGATTAATTCATGATCTTTCACAGTTAGTTTCATGCCTGTTGAAACAGAAATGCAAATGGAAATTGTGTGTGTGGCGGGGGGGGGGGGCATTTCGGGATTGTATTGTGTTCACAGTTTGAAATGGTTGCAAGCGGGAGTCATGCAACAGTGTAAATTTCTACATGAAAACAGCCAATTTGAGCGATCATTAGAGGTCGATTTGACACAAAATCATCCGTGACACAAAACAAATCGCACATCGTCAGGACATGATTGGGCTCCCTGAAACACAATTATAGACTAGCTAAATTGAGTTTTTTTTTGTCTTTTTGGTTTGATTTTTTGCTTTTTGACAAGGACATTTGGGTAAAGGCAGGGAGGAGTGTGAGTTAAAAAGTGTCTTTTAGTACAAAAAATAAAAGCATTTATATTTGTTGTAAAAGCATGGTAATTATATGCAAAATGTGCCAGTCTAAAAATTGTAATAAGGCAGATAAAAGAGAATAAAAGATATGAAATAATGTATTTTTAGCTGTGAGTAAGAGTAAAATAAGAAATTAAAGGATGTAAAGACAAAAAAGACTCATCGGGTAATGACAGTTGCACTCATCCACATCTGTTTTTAAGTGTGTGTGTTTGTGTGTGTACTGTATGTGTCTGTGCACGTAAAAGCTGCGGTTAAAGAATGATGTCACATTGACATGTCTGGCCATGTGTGTGCCTATAACTCTGTGTGTGTGTGTGTGTGTGTGTACGAGAGAGAAAAACACAAACGGAGATGAGACAGACACATTTCCGGATGGTTCTGCTAATATTACCCGTCCAGACATTGTACACATGCACACAGACACACGTGCTCAATAACTCTGAGTACGGGTTTTAGGCTTAACCCTCGAAGAACCAATAGCATGTCGACGTGTCAAAGCTATCATAAGATGCTTAAAAAGTATTTACCGTCTTCAACGGGAAAACATCCTGCAGAGCGTTCATTTTCTGTCATGCCAAAAGCAATAGAAATTCTAGATGAAAAACACTGAGGCTGACATTTATAATTAACTGCATGGGACCTGTTTAATTTTTGTCATCTTTTGTGGCTCTGGATGCTTTTCTAATTGCGGGGGGGTGAAATTAAAAATCACAGCTTGTCTCCTCAACCTTCACTTTCAGCGGGTGAATTGGTGTGCATATGTGTGGATGAGAAGGACATGAGGATGTGTATGAGCAGGGGTCGAAAGGAACTAAGCATTTGTGTGTGTGTGTGTGTGTGTGTGTTTGTGTGTGAATGCACGTGCCCACTGTTTGTATAGTTTAATACAAATTATGAGAATTACTTAACTGTAAAAGGTAATCTGAGACAGAAAACTTGTGTACATTTTGAGTATGTTGAGTTTTTTGGGGGGGTTGAAATTATTGTATAACAACAGTTCAGCTTCCAGCCAATGATGAACGAGATTACTGCCTAATGGCTGTTTTAATTGTTGCATGCAGCCATGAAACAGCCTGGATATCATCATCAGAACAATACCCTAATGCTAATCAAGGCTAATCAAGGTCCTCTCATATTTGTCTTCATCTCTGTTAATTTTCTGTGACATTTCAAAAGTTTGCATGAAATTGGCTTGACAGTGCGATGGAACGCATGCATATGTGTTCTGTATAATGCCTTTCGGCGAGTGCAAAAGCGACGGCGTCAAACCAGTTTGTTACTATGAGTAAATACGACTGATTCAAGGAGACACAGACCTGATTTGTAACCCAGCGCCTTTCATAATCTGAGTCATTTCATTCAACTTCTTTACTGATAGCTCTCTGTGTGTGTGCAAGTGGGTTCAGTGGAGAGTGAGGTGTTTATATCCTCTCCATTCCTGACTGCTTGCATGTGTGTGTGTTGTCCATGTTGGATCAATGTGTGCAATGATTCACACTAGAGATTAAGAGGTGCTATTACACACCTGACCTGTTAAACAACACCTCTCTCTTTCCCTCTGTCTGTATTCTGCTCTGCTCCACGTTCCTCTACCTTAAACCCACAGCTAATGTCATTTGCTCTTCACTGAAACAACACTACATTAAAACTTCAACAAGTACCAGCTTTTGTCATACCCCGTCAATCAGCAGGCTACTTCACAAACTAACAAAAGTCGGGTGAGCCGTTCCCTAGGCCCTGGAGTTTTGGAGAACTGAGGGGGCTGAGGAGTACTTTTGATTTGTCTCTTCTTTGGTGATTTGTTGACTCTTGTGAAGCTCAACACAGTAAAAAATGTCAGCATTTCCCAAGAATATTCCTCTGTGTTTTTTCCCCCACATTGTTTTATCACAGCGGGCCATTTCCCTATGCTGTCATGGAGAGATCAGCACGGCTGTATTGATATACATCTCTCTCTCAGTTTCATGAAAGGGAAATCATTTACCAGTGGAAAGGAACGTCACTGCTTTTTCCCGATACGATTTGTCCCCCCCTCCACCACCACCACCACCAAACACACCCCCTCCACACCCCACCCCACTGCCGATTTTTCACTTTTATCGTAGGAAGAGGAAATGGATGTCTGCGTGCGCCTCTGTGTAAGTGCGCTTGTGTGTTTGAAGTTGGACGCATGAAAGCTTCCTCTTCTGTGTGAGCTCAACAGCAGGTGGGCCGGTGTGTGGGTGTGTGTTTGTATCTGTCGGGTAAAAGGACTGTCAGGACCCGGTGTGCATGTATACTTGCGCGCGTGTGTGAGTCTGTGCGTGTGTGAGTGTGCGTGTATGCGGTCTTACTTGTTGATTTAGCATTCCGATGGCCTCCAGGTTGCTTTGCAGTCTGGTCCGCATGTCCTCGATTTTGCTGAGGTTTAGAGCGACACAACCCTTCTTTTCCATGCTGCAACAAAAGTGTATGCACACAGGCAAACAAACATACATGAAAAATAAACTCTTTAAAACAGTATAGGGAGTTTAGCGGTTTAAGAGGAAAAAAAGCCAGATTTTTTTCTTTCCTGCAGCTCCTTTAACGGCTTTGTCTGTAGTTTAGCTTAAAAAGCACATTAAGTTTACACTTGCTTCTACCTATTTTTGCACAATGATATGCATTTGCCTGACAGAAACGGTTCCAGTCAAATGTCCTTGGAAATCTGGGGCATAAAGAAGTTGGCGTACATCATCTTCATTATAACTATCTTCATTATAACTTATTACTAAACTCAAAGATGGGTGAGCAAATGGCTTCCAGAAATCATTAAATTATATAAGAAAGTGCATACAGAACTGGGAAAAAAAAAGCAGCAAAAAACAAAAACAAAACAAACGCAAGCGCAGCCAGGGAACATTAAGAGTACAAGAAGCCATTTAAGATTTTAACTGTTTATTAAAACCGTTTTGGGAAATGACAAACAAATGTTAGGATCTCCTATCTTCAGACCGAGGGCTGTCTAAGGAATGTCTATTAAATTAACGACGGTGGATAATGGTACTCTGTACGGGCTGAAGAGCTTGCTGCCCCCGCTTTACGCTCTTTCTTTCATGCCCCAGTGAACCTGTCCAGTTAGCATTTGGGGAAAAAAAGCCTTCTAAATACTTTATTGAAGAGTTCTTAGCCCATTAAAGTACCACTGTACCTCTCCAATGTTAATTTTCTTGTAAAAGAGCAAGCTGGGATTTTCTATCAGAGCAGCGGATGGGAAGACGGTCCCATTTTGCTTCAGCTGAGAAGATGCGTGCACTCATCGAAACGCTAATAAATAGCCTCATTGTTCCTGTAGATGTCTGCGCACGCATGCACACACACGCGCATAAACTTTTGCTCTTATTAGCTGCAACTGAAACCATTTACTGAAACCATCTGGAAGGCACTTGAGAAAGGCACAAATATTTGAATTGACATTGTTTTCAGCGCTCATGCGTTTGCAGCTATCTGCAGTAAGCCTCAACCAAAAACAACAAAATTGTGACACCGGCGCATAAAAATGTTATCCAGTGTAGTCTAGCAGCAGTGTCTTGACGAGTCATTTATGCAGATACATTTCTCTAGATAATCATGCAACCCTGACTTAGAGCACGTAGCCTAGACCCCAAACAAACCAAATTTTTGTGAAGGACTAAACCTTTAAATGACACAAAACAAAATACAATAACAAATATATTTAGATAACGTGAATATTTTTGATCAGTTCCCCCAAATATATCCAACAGAAAAAAAAAAATCCGTACATACTCAGGCTGACAGAACATAATCTGAGTCACTGCATATTAGCCAACTAACTAATTTAAATTGCCAATATAAGTAAGAAAACCTAATTTCCTGAAAATGACATTTATAAACTGAACATAATTGCGACTGACCCTTGCAGATCTTTTAATTTCACACCCTAATGATGATACAAAGAACATTAATAAGAGAAATGCTGAAATTTCCTTTGATCTTTCAAATTGCAAATGCTGCTTAAAAGAAGAGTTCCACGGGTTTCCATTGCCACAGCGAAGGAAAAACAGAAGACATAAACTTTAACCACAAGCCAATTCCATAAAATCCAAAGCGCCGCATCTACACATTTTCCTCAAATGATTTAAACGCTTTCCTACACGGTAATGTGGTCTTCAGCAGATCATGAATCATCTCCGCTGCTGAGACAACTGTGTGAGATTTATGCACTCGATGTGAGAAACCAGCGAAGTACTGAGCGCTTGGCTTGATGCCCATGCAAACATGTGTTCCTGTGTTTACACGCAAACACAGATGTGTGTAATTAGCAGCCTAATCCAATCAGTGTGTGTATAATTACAGTCATTAGTGTCAAAGCCAAGCGGCCATGCTCTCTAAACCAGGCAATAAACTACACGGTTCCTCTCTTACTCCAATCTCACTCATCTTTCTTATTTACTGCTTTCATTTTGCTATAAATTTTATGCAAGGCATGACTCTCTTTTCACACAGTCTCCCTCTTATCGCCTCTCCCTGTTTCTCTGTCACTTTAGTTCTCCTTGTTTGTACAAATCCTCTGCTGTGATCACTGGGTGCTCTTAATTGGAAGCACATCGTTAGCGGTGCGACTGATGAAGCCTGATGCTTTATGAGCGCTTCCCCCAGTTGGGTTATGTCAGGCAGCCACTGAGTCAGTGCTGCCAGAGGCAAACAGCATCAATCTCTACTTCCACCACTCAGTGCATTTCAATGTGTACTGGTATTTTCATATTTCCAGATATTAGCAGAAATAATTTTTGCATTGTAATATCTGTCGTCACTGTTTATCCTTCTGCTTCTTCTTCATAATAAGCATTTCTGGAGGAGAGGTGTGAGGAGAAAGGAGGGGAAAGTAGCATCAAAACCAATCATAATACATAAAGCACTTTGGAGACAGGAACACAACAACATCATCATGATCTGAAGCTTTAATAAGGCTGTTAATTCACTTAAAATTTCATTGTTTTCAGTTCTATCACAGCTAAAGCAGACATGTTTTCCCTGTGACATTTAAGCAGTAGGAACAAGGTTTTAAACCCCACATTATTTAGGATCAAACAATAAGCTCTACAATCTGTTCTAATTCCTGAGCCACACCCCTGCCTTGAGATGATTTTCCTCCTAACAAGGTTTGAGCGATGAAGTTTTGCCCCAGTTTTTAAATGGCTAAAGAAAAATATAGGGGCAGCACGTTGGCGTGGTTAGCACTGCTGTCTCACAGTTTGAATACCATCTGGAAGGCCCGGGTTCGATTCCACCTTGGCCCGGCCTCTCTCTCACTGTGTGGAGTTTGCATGTTCTCTCCGTGTCTGTGTGGGTTTCCTCCGGGTACTCCGGTTTCCTCCCACAGTCCAAAGACATGCATGTACTGGGGTTAGGTTAATTGGCTAATCTAAATTGCCCATAGGTGTGAATGTGAGCGTAAATGGTTGTCTGTCTATCTGTGTTGGCCCTGCGACAGACTGGCGACCTGTCCAGGGTGTACCCCGCC
>VUQK01011849.1:0-16935 GCA_015106715.1 Bujurquina vittata
CAGACCAAAGTCCAGGTGAGGGTTTCCCCTGAAATGTCATTTCCTCTCCTTTGCTCTCCGTTTCACCGGATTCTCTGCTCTGTGTAAGCTCCGCCCCTTCTCAGAGCACAGGAGCAACGGTTCAGCAATCGTTAGTCTGTTTTGGGTGGAGGAGTATTAGAGGTATACTTGAAAATAAAATACAGTTTGATGCTCTGTAAATAAAGACTTTGATCACTTTGTAAACCACCATCGAGGTTCCAAACAAACTGCTGTCAAAGCTAAAGGTGGAATCAGGGAAGAGGAATATTTAGGAAAACTTTTACTTTCACAACAGGTGAGTTTTTTTGGTCATTTGCCTCCTTTGAACCCCGTGAATAAAGCTCTCCTTAATCACTTACTTTCACTTTAAGTCACACAATCTTATCACGCTGCAGTTCTGACCAATCAGGAACCACGCCTGGTTCCATTAAGACCGCCCCCATGTCCATTTGTGGACAGTGCATTTGTTGATGCAAAAGTCAAATGAGGCGCCAAAGCTGCAGTTCCTTTAGCGTCCAGCAGAGGCTCCACAGTGACTCCCATATTAAAGCACGTTTAGAGAGTGAGTGAGTGTGTGTGTGTGTGTGTGCGCGCGCATGTGTGTAGCAGCTTCAGAACAGTGAGTCACCCTCAGAGAGTCGAACCAGAGTTCAGCCTCATTAACGGAGCGTTTAGAGTTCCCCGTGGAGCTGCAGGAAAATGTCACATCCAGCTGAAATTAAAAAGGCGCCGCACACAAAGGAGTCCCCGAGCAGATTTATGGGAGTGTGTGCAGCTAATGACACAGTATGTACAGTGCAGCCACGTGTGATTACTTTTCCCAGCGCTCCGTGCTTCATTCAGCGGGGACTCGTATCCATGACAACCAGGCTGCAGCAGCACCGTATGTGCTGTCGAGGAGGAAAACCCACGAGGCCGCGATCTGGGAGAGCGGAGCGTGCAGAGGGAAGGTACCAGAATGAGCCTACAGGTTCAGGGCCACAAAGACCCGAGCGGAGCCAACATCGGCAGGTCACAGCCATCGATCAGGAACGAGTCGCCGCCAACAGAAACCATCCGTGAGCTCATCGAGACCACCTCTGCAGTTCGTCTCTCGGTGTGATCACAACCAACATACGAGACGCCACTGGAGAACCAACGGAGGAGGAGGAACCAAGGGCCCAACGGGGCCGTCTGATTGGCTTCTCCGCCAAGGTAATCGCCGCCAGCTCATCGACACAGAAAACCTGATCAAACGTTACGATCCCCCTGGTGGGCAGTGAAGGTACTGCAGGAGTTTTTTCCCTCGTGCGCGTTAAAGTTTCACCTTTTCAACATTCATATAAAGTTAAAGATGACCAGCTGGCTGAATTCAATACTTTTTTATTCTGCAGGATTAAATCCCTTTATGATTGAGTCCAAACTTATTTTGGAATGAGCTTGAAAATTAACACCTGCCGGCAAAAACATCCTCCTACCTGTGAGGAGAAACAGCCCGACTTGAAATCCTTATTGATCACTCAGCAAGCCCCGCCCCTCCCTGATGTCACTACCATCAACTTGGAAATAAATTTAATTTTCAGCAAACCTCCTCCTGGCGCACCCTTCTGGGAAGCTGAGAGTTAGAATGCAGACCGAAGGGGTCAAAGGTCAGACTGATTTATCTCTGTTTGTTCTAGGAGGAGACGCCATCGGAATGCTGAGAACCACATCCTGTTTCCCACTTATCTGAGGTGGGGCGACCTGCAGGAAGGCAGGGTGTCGACGGCGCTGTGAGGTCAGCAAACGATAACGAGGTGTTTACGGCATAATTATTTAAATAAAGGTATCCAGACATGTTTCCTGGATGATTCCCAGCATCCTTCATTCAGCAGGAGGAAGATGTGTGTGTGTGTGTGTGTGTGTGTGTTCAGTTTGTTTCAGGAGCAGTAACTGTGATTCTCGCCGACACGCGGACACGAAATCCGCGTCGTTTGTAGACGTTATTGATGAACTGACCCTACAGACGAAGTGACGCTAACCAATCACAAAGAGGCTCACCGGAAAAGGTCAGCACCCCCTTCCCCACAGTGCATTTCTCACCTCTTTCCCATCAGGCTATGAAAAAAATAAAATATGATGAGTTTAAATTTGGGTTGGGGTTCCAATTTTGGCTGTGATTGGCTCGGCTTCTGGAAGCCTAGCGAGGGGCGGGGCTCAGTGCTGGGTGGGTGAATTATTTTACTCCCAAAAGAGAGAAGTACTTTTTGACAGGTCAGGAACTCTGGAGGGCGTGGCTTGTAATAGCAGCTTCATTCCGATTGGGCATCTTGTGGCAGTTTTAGTCGCCTTTACCTGATTGTTTCAAACTTGATCCATGTTTATGATGAGCACGTTATGAAAATCAGACACTGTAACGTTAAATAGACCAACTACAGTCCTGCAGCAATCAGCTGACGTGCACAGGTAAGCGCGCAGGTGAGCGTTTAAACAGCTGCAGGCAGTTTGTGAATGGTGTTGGGGGAGGGGGGAGGCTGAGCAACAGCTTTGTGTTTGAGGCTGAACTTCCTCTTCAGCCACTCATTAACTGCGTGTCGGCTGCAGTCAGACGCCTAAAGGTCCGAGTCTAACGAGGCTTCAATTAGAAGAGACTCGGCAGGCTCGTCAAGAAGGCCGGCTCCGTCCCGGCTGCCCCCTGGACACCGTGGAGGTGGTGACGGAGAGGAGGACCACAGCAAGGCTGCACTCCATGTTGTCTCGCGCCGAGTGTGTGACACTGTGAGGAGCTCCATCAGTGCTGCATCAGTGCTGGGCTGCCGCACCCCACGTCTGAGGGGGCGCCCTCACAGCGCCTTCCTGCTCTGCTGTGTTCACTGTACAACAGACCTCATTAAAAACAGGCTCACTATTTATTTAGTGCAATATATGAATCCATCATATCCTCCTGAGGTGGACCCGGGAGAGATGTGGGATATCGATGGTTCGGAGGCTTTCCCGGTGCTCCTTGCTGCAGGTCGAGATCAGCCGCACGTGCAGCGTTTCTGGGAGCAGATGGTGAACGGGCTCCGAGCGCCAACGGTCCTCCGCTGTTACCACGGAAACGCCTCACCGCATCTGCCGCTGTCTCGCAAACAGTCAGCTGACGTCTCCGTGCGCTCGCCTCCTTATTGAGCGTTCCTGAAAAGGTTTCCTCACCATCACGTCACCGTTTTAGTCTGAATATTTCAGTAATTTTTTAATGAGGGAATACAAATATATTTAACACTTTTATACATTTTGCTGTTTACTTTTCCTATTTTACTGTAAGCCCCCCCCCCACACACACACACACACACACTCACCCCAGTATCTCCATTGATACTGGGGTTGGGGGGCATCTTTTGAGTTTAAAATAAAAATAAAATTATAGCCTTCAAAATAAAAGCTTGATCTCAGAGTCTAAATTTTTTGCAAAGTAAAACCTACTGTGAATAAAGCTCACGTATAAAATCCTGCGTCTTCAGTGTGGCGTGAATTTAATGTGAGGGTTGATGCCGCAGCACCGACCGTCCTCCATCAGGAGTGTGACGCAGGTCATCAATCACGTGACCGTCTCACAGCGAGCAGCCGCTCAGTGACATTGATTGACCGTCCCGATTCTCCGGCAGCGCTGCCGATCAGCTGGGACACGATTCCCATCCTCTGTAACCCAAATACGGAGAAGAGGAAGCGCGATGGGACACGCAGCTCCAGATTCAGCCTGAAAGCCGTTTCTAACAGTTTTCCCTTTATTGGGATTTTTTTCTTTCATTTTCTTCTTTATTAGCAATAAAATTTTAGTTAAAATTCATTTTCTGTCTGTAGTTTGTGGATTATTAATTTATTTGGTTTTTTATAATATAATTATTTTATAATAAAATCTTTTAGGATTTCTGCAGTTTTGTTTGATTTTTTTTGGTGGTTAGTTGTTTTTTAAGTTTAATTTTTTTCCTGTTTTATTCTGAAGTGTCGGTTGGTTTGTTTTGCATGTTTCTTGTAATTTTGTTAGAGTTGGTTTAAATAAACTGAGGCTGACGGACGTCATTAAATTAAAATCGGTTCAGATTAAAAAGCAGCTTTTATTTTATTGGCTGGGCTGAAATTAAATTTAAAGTGCGAATTTGTCAACTTTGTTTTGGTAAAATGTGAATGAAGCGTTGCCTCGGTGATGAGTAACTGTGCTGTGCAGCTACGCTAACACTTTCCCTCCACTCCCAGTGTTTGTGCTAAGCTAGGCTGAGCACCCTGTGCCGCCCCTCACTCAGAGTTTCATCGCCTCGGGCGCTGATCCATCCTGCATCGACCGTGCAGCTGTGACACTGGACTCTGCAGCACATGTTCAGCAGCCGACCCGTTTTAAGGCCCACAGTCAAAGGCGCAGTTTCACCTGCAGCGCGGCAGCTTTTTCAGAGCAGGTCTTTGAGGGCCGGCGCACCGAAGGAGGCTAAAAATAATCCTGAGTAATCCTGAAAGTGCTGAAGTCTTCATTCCTGCTCAGAGGGTCACCATGTCTATTAAAGGCGCAAAGAAACGGCCTCATTACTGCCCCCGAGACGCCCTGAGGGACGTCCAACATCCACGCAGTCGAGGTCTGAGCAGACAGACTGCAGCCAAAGGAAACCAGAGCTGGGAATGAGCTGGACACAGTTAAACTGGCTGTTAATGCAATAATCAAGATCATCAATAAGCATCTGCAGTTCTTCTGCCCTCCAGCAGAGGCGCCACAGTGAGTCTGTCCCCATAGACTCCCATATTAAATAAACGTGTTTACTGCTTTGGTCCCCTTCATAACAGCTGGGTGGGGGTGTCTATAACTCACCTGTTTGCATCATTGGGGGCGTGGCTGCTGTGGGTGGAGGTGAATGGGTGGATGATGCTGCTAAAGCACAGAGAGTTCTTCTTTATGCAAAGATTATATCGAGTTTCACTTCAGAGAGAATTCATACGTTTGTGTGTCGACTGCAAACGCACACACTCAGCATCATCGACTGACACAGATGCAGGCCGGGCACGAAGCCAGGCAGCGCCACAGGTTCAATAACACCCAAAATGAGGCCGCTGACGTCACAGAGGCCGCGCTGAAGGACGCTCGAGTTACTCTGAAAGGATTCAACCAAAACTGAAAATTTCCTCCAATCAGAGGCGAGTTTGGGCTCGAAAGAAGAGACTAACAGAAAGCTGTAATTACGCCTCAGGATGGAGCAGAAATTAGAGGACACAAACGCCTCCGCAGGCCACCTGATTGGCTAATCCAGCTCAGCCAGCAGGCGCTTTGACATAAAGCATAAAGAACGGGTGTGCACGGTGGTGTGCACGCCGCTCTGAGATGCATGTTTGAGCCTTTTCCAGGTTCAAAGATCAGGTGTGTTCTGTGACTAACGCCTATCAGACTGCAGCTGGAGAGTCTGATCCGGGACTTTAACGAAGCCGGTGTCACACTTCGTGCTCGGGAAGTTTGTGTCCTTTTAAAATGAACCCGTTGGTCTGTGCTTATAAATCTGAGGCTGGAAAACGTTCCCATCAATACTTTATTCCAATAACCATCTCACTCCAGTTTCCTCAGCCACCCTACCAGGGGGACACCCTGACTGAGGAGGGTCTGTCAGGCATCACGATCAGAAGAACCCCCGCAGCTGGTTCCTGTCGCGGTGGCAGCTCCTCCTGAATGATCCCATCTCTGAGGCAGCCTCCACAGGAAACTCATTTCAGCTCTTCATCCATCTCCACCTGTCTCCAGCTGAGGAGCACGGCCTCGGACATGGAGGTGCTGATTCTCAGTCCCTGCACGCTGCTGCTTGAATGCCTTCCAGCTATACGAGCAGTTTATTAGGAACAGCAGACGGCTCTCAGTGAGGCGCTGCAGACCTTCCTCTGGAGGTTCCACCAGATCTTCCAGAGGTGGATCCACACCCCTGAAGTCCCGGGAACAGCATCACATTCATGAAGCTGGTTTGAGCCGACTGGACACAAACTCAGACTGACCTGCACGTGCTTTTGTTATTGAATCAGAAAATCTGATTAGATTCACGTTCAGGAGGAAAAAAAACTTCATTCTCCAAAACAGGATGTGACAGGAAACGGCTCAGAACACGTCGCTTTATCTCTCTCACACACACACACACACACACCTATATGAACTGCTCCTGTTCAGTCAGAGCGTCCACGCCGGCCGCCTCAAAGCTTAACTAAGCAATACAAAGTGGGCGGGGCCTAACGCTTACATCAGCTGTTGTCACAACAAATCACTGAATTGCACTTAAACCCAGATCACCAACTTCCAGGAGAGGAGCGACGTCAGAAACATCTGGCCGAGCATTGAAGGAGGCGTGGCTCCTGATGACATTCCCCTCAAAGCGGAACCACGGGAAACTCTCCCATGCCGGACGCGCACGTTAAACAACAACGAGCTCAGATGCAGCTCGGTATGAGATTATTCTGAATCATTAAAGCTCCTTCAGTGGAGTCCAAGAATAGAAACGCAGAGCTGGAAAGGAACTGATCCGCTGCTGCACTCGACCGCACTCCGATTACTGAGAATTGTTTCCTGGAAGTTTCCAAACGATCAAATCCAGGCAGACGTTTACAGGCCGACTTAAGATCAGAGTAACAAACCAAACGCCTACCTGTCTGAATCGTCCACAGGTGAGCAGAGTGTGTGAGGATGAACCTGCAGATGGATGAAAATAAAGCCGCTCCGACTTGCAGCACCATGTGGCGGATTACCGAGGATCCAGGTCTCCGTGCAGCTTCGGGATTCGCTGCAGCAGCTTGCTGTCGTCGTCCAGGATTGACCACTTAAAGCCTCTAATGAGTAACGACAGACAGGTGGGGGAGAGGTGGGGGCGGGGCTCGTAGGCCAGTGGACAGGTGGTAGTGGAAATACTGAACCCACTTAAAGCAGCCGATGAATCACCGATCAGAGGAGGAGACGCTCAGAGGGCAGCCCGACTGAAGCTGGCAGCAGGGTCACATGACACCAGCGCCGCCTTCAATGTGAGCATGCTCAGAGCTGAAGCAGAAAGCCCACATTGACAGAAATCTCTCTGATCAGGGTTTCAGGTTTGCAGAACATTTCAGGCGTAAAGCACATAAACACTGTTTGTGTTGCATTATTCAGTTTTTGCAGTCAAGTCAACATCTTCTACACAAACTGGGGGCGATCACGAGTCTGCGAGCATCCAAAACATCACAACAAGGATTGTGGAAACCGTCAGCAGCCAGGTGCAGACTGCGGCCTCAGCAGCCGTCTCGAGGCCCGTGTTAGGTCCAACCTGGACAGTTACGCTGCTCAGAAGTCCGAGCCCGGCTCGCGCGCAGCAGCTTTCACTGCAGCGGTTTGGGATCCGGACGCACTCGGAGCGTTGAGACTGACGCTTTGATTTCAGGTTTACGTCTTTGTTCCCGTTTGAAACCATTCCAGCCGACGCTGAAAACGCTTCACAGGACGTTTGTTCAATAATCATTTCTCAGATTTTTGACCCACCCAAAGTTCAAACTCGATCACCGTGTGGGAAACGTCTTATCGGTGCAGGCCACGCCCACCTCACCCTCAGGAATCAATAAAGTTTTATCTTATCGGGAGTGTGCTAACAGGTCCTGATTCATTCGTAATGTTCTCACTCTTCTGATATGGAGCTGTCCTGCTTTAGAAATGAAGTTTGATTTCCTTCAAACAGCTGCTGATGACGTCGTGCTTCAGCGTTACTGATTACTTATTGATCTGCAGCAGCTGATCGATCGCAGCCTGATTCAGAATCAGAGCTTGTTGACCTTCCCCTGCCCCGACTGACCGACCCTGAAATGCTCAGAGCGCCGATGAATCTTCAGTTATTGATCGCAGATCGTCTGGACTCTGAACTTGATTGATTTCTCTCAGCAGAGGTTTGAGCTCCACCGTCAGAGCGGCCGGAAAGCAGAACCGGGATCCAGGACTCGTCCCTCGGATACGACCGTCACCGATCATCATCTCAGAGGAAACTCGAGTTTTATGGATCCAGCAGTGGCAGCGTTCAGTTTTACCGCCTCATAAACAGAACGTGATGCTTCGTTATCACTGATTACAGAGTCTCATAGAAACCAAATGCCGCCCTCCGACTTCCCTGATGATGTCACAGCGACTCCGCCGAGGCACCTCGACGACATCAGTGTGTTTTTATCTCAACTCTTACAAATTCAACTTCCTTGTTCCTCATTTTTGAGTCCAGTCTCGTCTGACGGGTGTCTGCGTACCCGTGTGGAGGATGGTCAGTCAAATAATATTACGTTCATCTCAAAGGAGAACCATGTAAACACACACACACACACACACACACACACACGCAGCTGCAGGATTCAGACTGTCAGACTGAGGGAGCAGAAACGTCCTCCTCTGACCGCAGAGAGACCGATTTCTTCTGCAGGACTTTAGAAATGATCAGCGACATGAGTCCTTCCTAAAGTTCCTCTTTTTACTTCCTGTTTCTGCTCCTTACAAAAACACTGCTGCAGCCGCTGCTGACCTCTGAGCGTGCAGGTGAGTCTCAGGTGAAGCCGGTGCGTTGACGCCCTCGGCCCGCCGGCTCAGTCAGAAACTCGACTCCTGACCGCCACCAGTTTCCCCTTTCAGTGCCATAATCCTGCACGGCGCTCCTCCGGCAGCAACACCTGGCAGGTACGGTTACATCACCCAGTCGTCATAGCAACACCAAGACACACAAACAGGGTAAGTTCCCGGGAGACACCCAGAGGGTGGGGCGGGAATTTTCTCTTTGATCTCGCAGCTCGCGGACAAACAAAATAAATAATGGAGATAAATTGTAATTTGAGACTTTTACATCATCAACAGTCCCAAACTGGACCTCACTTACAGGAAGCAGTGAGCACAAAAACCCCACAAACCTTCACCTGTATCAGCACAGGTGTGTCCATCAGCCGAGCCTGTGAACCAACCACGCTGCCTGCAACACAAAGAGGAAGAAAAAGCCCGAGCTGCAGCAACACCAGCCACCGAAGGACCGACAAAGGACGACAACAAAGATCTCAAACTGCACACAAAACAAGTCAGACCACAACGACACAAAACCACAACACAAAGCACAGAGTGGATTCAGCTCTGCAGCACCAAGTGACTCCTGCCATCGAACCACCTGCAGCTGCTCCATCCAGACCTCATTTCACTGACATTTCTCTGCACATAATAAACTCAAAACACACAAACAAAAAAGCTCCAGCGGGCTGGGAAACATCCCAAAATAGCCAGAGAGGCTCTCAGGAGGACGTTTCCCACGAAGGCCGCAGATCCAGGACCAGCTGCGGAATTTAATCCTCCCATCAGAGCGACAGGAAACTCTTAAAAAAAAGAAAAAAAAAAAAGGGAGAAAGCAGCAGAAAACACTAATTACACAACCGGCTCAGCTCAAAGGTCCTCCAACTGTTCAGCTTCAGCGAGGACGGCTTTTTAAGAGCCAACTGACCTTTGACCTGCAGGAGTAAAACAACACGGACCATCAGGCATCCCTGCAGAGGGACGATCTGACTGTAACACCCTGATTCCTGTCCACACACACACACACACACTCTGGGTGAACCAACACACACATTTGTGTTGCAGCTGTGGGTCTCCTGCAGGTCTGCAGCTCCTGTGACACCGTTTGGGTGACGGTGGAGACTCCAAACGGGTAAATGAGCTGCTCGGTGCACACGGTGCTCCCTGCAGCACACTGACCGGGTAACCTCAGCTGAGACCTGCTCTCGGCACCAATGACCTGCAGAGGTCACAGCAGCGGAGCAAACGAGCTGCTGCCGTTAACCCGTCACCTGTCCGCACCTGTCTCACTACATCTGCATTCATGACCGGAAACACAGCACGGGGCTCGGTGTGTTCCTGGTGTAGTGTTTGCCGGTACCTGCCAGAAGAAGGCCACAGGCAAAACAGAAGCACCGGGAGACCTTCCGGTAACCCCGGCTGGAACAATGAGGGCCCGTGCGGTCTGTGGCATCCCCGGCAACCGCGCCGCATTAAGGCCGAGCCAAACAAAAGCAGCTCCGGGCAGCCTCAGGCACAAAGCCGGGGAAGGACGCCTGCCGGCGTGCGCCGCCTCATGCACCTGTCCGCGGACATTCAGGTGTTTTTATTCCGGGGAACGTGAGAGCCACAGGGCGACGCAGGAGCTGCCCTCGCCTTCATTTTCCTTCATGGACACACAGCGAGCCAAACTCCATTTAAGATTGCGTTGATTTAAGGGGAGCTGGACTCCGGCCAGCGCAAACCAAGGTGCGGGCAGTGACCGAGGCGCTGCAGGCACCGATGGACGCTTCCGGTCATGTCGGCGCGCACAGCCCGCTCGCAGCGCGCTCACGTCAAACAAACTGTTAATAATAAAGTTGGGTTTTGGTTCCGTTCAGAAGCACCGGCAGCAACAGGATGACCGTGATAAAAGTTTAATCTCCACCGACCTGAAGCGCGTCTGTGTTTGTGAGTGAAGCCGAACCGAGGCTCTGACCCTGGAGCTGCAGGTGAACCTGGGGTGCATGTGCGCGTGAGCAGCCGCGGCGTGCGGGATTTTTCCGGCGGAGTGTGGTGTGGGAGTCTCACCGCGGGGCTGCTCCCACGGACCGCGGGGCTGCTCCCACGGAGCGCGGGGCTGCTCCCACGGAGCGCGGGGCTGCTCCCACGGACCGCGGGGCTGCTCCCACGGACCGCGGGGCTGCTCCCACGGACCGCGGGGCTGACCAAGTTGCCTCGGTTTGCGTTTCCAGTGCGGAGCCTCGAAGCGGCTCATCGGACCATCACACACGGCTCTTCCCACCGGGGAAAACCGGATTTCACAGCTCCGTTAGCGGATCAAGTGAGACTCACCTGCAGGTGCGGCTTCGTCCAATAATCCCGACGAGGTTAGAAAAACATGGCACAGTCTCAGTGCGGGTCACCGGCTCCTGTCTGCACTCCGTGTCCGACCAACTGCTTCTGCGGCTCCGGGACGCGATTAAAACTGCGGCTGACTTCAGAGCAGCAGGCACGGAGGGCGGGGCGCGCCCCGAGCCGGGACTGACAGGCTCAGTGGCCACGCCCCTTCCACAGCGATACATCTGCAATGATTAATCAATTAATCGATGAGGTGCCGTTTTCTGTGGTCAAAGAATAAAAGGCTAAATAAATACATAAACCTCATTTACATATATGAACTAAATATTATAAAATTATTATACTTTTAATAATGCAGCAGAAAAATATTACAATCATTTAAAATATTGAAATACTAAATATTTAAAACAAATACAGCAAACGTGGTGATGGCTGCATGGCTCCATTTCTGACCCCACAGGAGTGAATTCAGCATTCCGGATCATGGATCAGGAATCCTCCTTCCATCATGAACTCTGACAAGACTGATGGGAACACAAATATGTGAACACTGTCCACCTCTCTCAGCAAAGAATCCTTTAAAAATTCCTGGATCCAGAGCGTGATCCAGAAGCTATCCCGCTGACAGAGCAAAAACAGCACCTTCATCAGCCGTCAGTGGGCGAGGTAACACAATACAACTGATGATAATAATAAAAAATAACAGAAAATCGAAACCACTAAAATATTTAAACACAAATACTGTAGGCTTAATGTAATAATTATACATAAATTAATGGTCTGGTTCTTGCCATGCTAGCTGAGCACTCAAAGCGCTTCATACACCATGTTTGCATTCACACCCATTCACACTGTGACGGCTGCATCAGAGAGCAACCGTCGGAGTTCGGAACCATCTGGCTTCAGTATTTTGCCCAGGGATACTTTCGCATGCAGCCTGGAGCAGCCAGCAATCAAACCACCAACCTTCTGATTAGATGATGACCTGCTCGACCTCAAATCAATGACCTTCAGCTTTTTGAGACGTTTATCGGATCAGAAACTTTACAAACTCTTCAAGATGTCTGAAGAACATTAAAACAAAGATTTAAGAATTGAAACCTGTTCAGCTGCCTTCCAGTCAGTGCTCAGGGAATAACCCCCGTGTTGCCTGTAAGGCAGCGAGGGCGCCCTCTGGTGGGAAGTGCACGCTCAGCAAAGGAGGAGGAGGAAGGACCACAGAGTGCAGTGAAATACCACAGCACAGGTACTCAGTTACAGGTAGAAGTATCCAAGCACAATGGGTAAATATTTCCATCTGGGCTGAAGCCAGAGATCAGTTTCTGTTACCCAGAATCCTCCGGGGGGTGAATTCACTTAAATTATCAGAAGTGCCAAAACCAGGAAAACAACACGATCCTTAATCCTCTCCCATAAACACAGGAAGAGGAGGTGTTCCTGCTCTGCTGGATCTCACTGAGCACCGAGAAGCCTCCTGCCCTCCAGGATCCTCTGGGGTCGCCCCATCCCAGAGGATCCTGGAGGATCTCATACATTCACTGTCCACAGTATTATTTGTCCAATATTAAGTGGACTAATAATACTGCACAGTTTGTACTCAACAGTTTGTATACATGACATTTTGCACAATCATTGTACACATCACCTTACACTACAGCTGCTACAATATTTTGTGTGTATATCCATACATGGAAGAAATATAGAAGCAAAAATCTCTATTTTGCTTCTATATTTATTCTATCTGTATAGTCTTGTTTATATAGTTTACTTTATATTCTACTTATTTGTTAGTTCATGTGCAGCATTGATTGGGTTTATCTGTGAAATATAAAGGAGGGGCCTGGACCAATCAGGAAGCAGCTATAAATGCAGTTGGGTTTGTAGTACTAGGGTGGAGTCAGTGTGGTCTTGTTTTAACCAGGTGAGTCATTACGCACCTGTCCCTGGCTGGATGGGAACAGGTGAGACTCAGAGGAGCAGATTTTAACACCGCCAGCGTCAAACGCTGCCCCCTGGTGGTGAAGGCGTCAGATGAATGACGTCCGTGCCAAAGCTTCAGCGTCCAGAGGAAGAGTCTGCTGATTGGTTCATTAACGTCCCACCTGTCACTTTAAATCCTCAAACTGCACGAGTAGTTTATACTTAAAACTCTGCAGGGCTCTGAAGGCCCGGCTCTGCTCTATGATCCTCAAACTGCTGAACCCGGAGAGAACCCTCAGACATGAGAACATGCAGCCCCCACACAGGAAGGCTACATGGTGGATTCAAACCCAGGACCTTCCTGCTGTGAGGAAATCCACTGCACCACTGTGCTCCTAAATGTCTACAATTATTTTAAATATTACCTTCGGAGCATTTACCGGTACACTAACTAATGAATTTGACCTTTTTGGTCTTCCACACAGCATCGGGTGACAGGAAGTTACAGTTTGAGCCTTTAAGACGCAGCAGATAAGCTTCGTGCAGACAAACTCACAGCAGGAGAAACGGTTTGAAAAGTTGGTTTTATTTTTATACACTTTGAATCAAACCTCCACACCACAGTAGTGCAAGATTATCTGTGAATATGTCTGTGATCACATGACCTGCTGTCAGTCCAGGTGAGGCCATAAATCTCCTCCGATTGGCCTCAGAGGACACCTGAGAGTTTACCTGCCAACGAGCTCCTTCACCCCACCCCCGTTCTCTGAGAGAAAGGTTTGTTTTACTTCCTGTCATTGATCAGGTTGATCAGAAGGCTCCGAGACTTCACAAAGTCACAGCGTCAACACACATCGGCGAACGCTTATGTCATCAATCAATGTGCTGATTCATTTCATCCGATCACTGTGTCTATAAAAGGTCAGAAATCAGAAAAACAGCCTGTAGTGAACACTGCCCCCTGGTGGTCTCATTGATTACTACAGTGACAGTTTTCAATCACGACTTCATTAAAATGATAAAATAAAGGTTGCCTCTAAGGTGCGAGTCCCTCGGGCAGCAGCGAGCGAACAATCAGAGCCATAACACCCGATTTCTGCCCTCTGATTTGGCGCGCGTCGTGACAGCGCTTCCTGTTTTTAACCGTTTGAGTGCTGCTTCTGCCCTTTAACGAGTTCACCCTGCTTCTTCCTGCACATGTACCAGGATCAGTCAGGGTCAGAGGTCACATGAAGGTCAACAAAGGATTTAACCCTGTAAAAACACAGAGTTCCCATCATGTTCTGGACATGCCCCCTTTAAAGCTGCAGCACTGCTGTGAGCCCCTCCCATCAGACATGCATCATCACAAACTCCTTCACCGCTCAGCAGCCAACTGGACACAGTTAAAGGCACTTATTGGGCAGTTACTGTGACGCTGACCATTAGACAGGTCAGAGCAGATCTGAGGCACATTTACACCACCTGACCAATGTGATGTCAAACATATGGTCTGGGGGTCAGAACCGGCCCACCACAGGATCCAACCAGGACTGCCAGGTCATAACAGTGACCAATGAGATTAAAGCTAACTGCCCGGAGGCATTACCAAGATGGCTGCAAAGTGGTGAGAGGCTCCTCCCTCTCAGACTCGCACTTGTTGCTGTGAAAGTTTATTCTGTGATTTATCGTCTGGTTTGATTTTAATATGCATTTAAAAACACTGCAGGCGGTGGCTCCTCCCCCTCCTTGTCTCTGTACTGTCACTTGTCTGCATCAGCAGACATGACGCACCGTGGCGCCGCCGATGTGTGTTGCACATTTTCCTCGAGCAGCTGGAAGCCGCAGCAGCTTCGGCGCCCTCCTGATGGCGTGTGAACTCGGCCTCACGACACCTCGATGACCTCCATACTGCCCGAGAAGCTCGACTGACTCCCCGCCGTCCCCATTTCCTCTCTGGAGCGGCTGTCCGTCATCCCGTCTCCAAACTCCATCTGGCAGCTGCGCCGCTTCAGTTGCTTCTCGAAGCTGCTTTCTTCATGCCAGCTCCTCCTCGAGTCTCCGCGGTCACATGTCCGCTGTCGTCGCCGTACTGCCTCCAGACCGTGGCTGCAGCTGTACGCGGCAAAGCTGCCGCCGCCGCTCAGGATGGCCGATGTGGAATAGAAGCGCGTGGACTCCGAAGAGAGGTACCAACCCCCAGCCAGAGAGGAGGTGGAGACTGTGACGGGGCCCAGCAGGATGTCCGAGTGCCACCCTTTCAGGGCGGTGCCGCCTCCCGGTTTCGCAAGGTGCTGCTGGCTGCGGGAGAGGCCAAACAGGAAGCTGGTGGCGTTCTCTTCCATGCTGCCGCTCCGGTGCAGCGGGTGGGGACAGCTGGTTGGAGCAGCAGGAGGTGGTTTGGTGAAGCTGTTGGAGGCTGGCGGCACTGTTCGCTGCGGGTTGCCCGCCTCCTCCTTATCAGGACTCTGCTCTGGTGTGGACTGCTCCGACACCTCCTCCACTGGCGAGAACTGGCACGGTTTACTGGTCGTCTCTTTAAAGGACGATGGCTTGTAAAAGTCACCAGTGTCCCCGGACCCACTGTGAGGCGTGAACACTCGGTGAGAGGTGCTCCCACCGGGCTCGCCGTATGACTTGATGTCCAGAGAGAAGGAGCGCTTCAGCCGAGCGCTGTCTTCAGAGCCGTCGGTGAGCTGCAGTCCGCTCAGAGCCTGAGCCAGCAGGCGCTCCTCGGGGGCGTCGGCTAAAACGCATGGCAGGGTGAGAGGTTCCAGGAGGGCCACACCAGGCGCCAGGACCGGGTCCTCGGGCTGAATAGACGACTCACCGCTGGGCTCCGGAGAATGGACGGCCTTTGGTTTGGTCTCAGTACCAGGAGGACTTTTTATCTTCTTCTCAAAGTCCAGCAGCTGACCCAGAAAGTTAAAGTTCGGTGAGATGGTCGGCCGCTTCTCCTTCACAAACCTGAGTGCAGAAGAGAAACAGCACGGGTCGTTATGAAGAGGAAGTCACCAACACCGGAAGATGAGGAAGAACATTAAAGTTGACAAAGGCTCCGACATGGACCAGTGAGTCACGCTGGCTACGTCCATCTTTTATAGCCTGGTGTAATCACATGTATTAGGACCGCCTCCTCACAGCGAGCTAACCGGTTCGTTTCCCCATGCTAAGTTATGGAGCTAAAAAGCTAAGCTATGCAACAGCAAAATGTGAATTTATGACTTAATGTGTCAATCAGTTTCTGTTGGTCCAAAAACAATGTAACCATGGTTCCCTTCCACTTTTGACATTTTTAATGAAAAAACTACTTTATTAAATTATTGTAAGGCTGCTGGTTTATGTTTATGACCCAGTTATGTTTTAAAGTTAAGTGACCTCGGGCGCCCGGGTGGCTTAGTGGTGAAAGTCGGCAACTACCGCGTTGCGGCGCAGGTTCGAGCCCCTGCCTGTCGCCAATTTGCCCGCGTATCTTCCCCTGTATCTTTACCCCATTGCATGTCTCCCTCCACTGATGATGAAAACTGCTGTGGCCAAAAATGCAAAAAAGAAAACACTGAAAATGTAAAGTTAAGTGACCTCTAATGAGGGAAGGCAGTAACCTGAACGTCCAAACATTTTAAAAACAAACCCAGAAACTGAAACCTGGTTCCGGATGAGTCCCGTGTCCTGTTGGAAAGTCAGTTTTTTCCCCATTACAGACAGAAAGGAGCCTCAGTCCTCACCTGTACGCCTCGTCCAGCGACATATCCATTCTCTTCATGATGTAGGCGATGGCGATGGTGGCTGAGCGGGAGATTCCAGCCAGGCAGTGGACCAGGACTCGGGAGTTGGAGGCTTTGGCCTTCTCTGAAACACAGCAGAGTTCAGACTGAGCTGAGAGCGGCAGGATTGGGTTTGTCTAATCACACGAGAGGTGGGTGAGGGCTGCTGACCTATGAACTCTACGGATCGGTCCAACCACGGCAGGATCTTCTCACAGAAGGAGTCGTTGACGGGGACTCTGAGGAAGTGCGACTCTGGGACGAAGTCTGGTTTGGGGCAGGTGTTGCTGGCATTCAGGACGTAGGCGATGTCGTTCTGCTGCATCAGATCCTGGAAAACACAAACATAGATTTGGATCAGAGCAGCCGGTGCCGATCCGGATCTGGGAACACCAACCAAAAAAAAAAAAAAAAAAAAAAAACCTAATGCGG
>VUQK01011852.1:0-13935 GCA_015106715.1 Bujurquina vittata
CTATCAGCTCCTGAGAGGGAGGGGGTCTGCATGACAGAGGTGGTGGGTTTGCAAGCCTTTTTCACCGAGAAAGACCCTGAAGAGATTTGGAACAGATAATTACAGATTAGGCCAACAAATGCAAAAATCAGGCTCATGGTTTTACTTCATATTCAGTCATTGTTGTAACGGATGCTCCAATCCAATTCTACACTGTGTGTGTTTTAATGTCACATTACAATAATAAAACGCTTTATCTCTGATGACACTGATGTTTGCTTAGTGGCAGCTGCTTGGGTTGCTCTGGAAACTGCTTAAAGAACTAAAACTTTAATTTTGGAAACTTTGCTGATAATACATGCTCACTTTAGTAGTTTCTGAAAGCCAGACTCTTAATTTAATATCAGCTTTCCAAAAAAAAAAAAGGTTAATCACAGGCAACGTATGATTTAGCAAGGGAGGCAGTTACTTTTACCACACAGCACCTGCATTATTAGTTCATTCTATACAGTTTTATTTTTATTATTAGTGATCTTTTAATGCCTATGCTTTTAAAACAGTGTCGAGGTTTCTGGCAGTTTCACAGAGAAAAGCACAAAGTCAGAGGAGGCTGAAACTCCAAGTATTTTACTTTTTGCTACAGTGTTTGCTGGAGCTTTAACCTTTAACATAGAATTACATAAAACATGAACTGAATAAAAAGTATCAATGAAAAATCCACATCTGAATGGAAGAATTGGAGTGAAATTAAGCTCTTTTTGTCCATCTGCAGGTTCAAACAGCTGCTGGATCAGCTGTCATGGCTCACATCACCATCAACCAGTACCTGCAGCAGGTGACCTCTGACCTTCCTCTCTGTCTGAAATGTGTTTTTTTTTCTCATGTCATTTGGTTAAAGTCTGTCTCATTTTCCTCCTCCAGGTTTATGAGGCCATCGACAACCATGAGGGCTCCTTCTGTGCCGAGCTGCTTTCCTTCAAACACCCCCACGTCGCCAACCCCCGACTCCAGGTCAGGACCACCCACTCAGGTGAACTCTGAGCGTGGCTGGGACATAGCCTTACCTCTGTGTGTTTGTGTGTTACAGCTGGCGAGTCCAGAAGAGAAATGTCAACAGGTTCTGGAGCCGCCATATGACGAGATGGTCGCGGCTCACCTCAGGTGGGTCAGATAGTGATGTATTACTGGAGCTGTGAGGACAAAAATGTAAAAAACAAGCAAACAATTATTTTTGTGTGTGTTTCAGGTGTACCTATGCCGTGTCCAATCATGATTTTGTTGAAGCCTACAAGTTCCAGACGCTCGTCGTTCAATATCCTTCATAAAGTCACTCAGTCGTCTCTTAATCACATGATCTGACCTCCAGTTAGTAATCAATAATCAGTCCGATCAGCTCCTTGACTCCTCACGTCCTTCCTGAGGGCCTTTCAGTCCCACAAGGAGGAGAACTGGTGAGTTCAGGTTGAAAGCAGCAGAATGAAGCTGATTTTAACATGCTGCCTTTGAACACACCGCTCTCTGTTTCAGGGCTCTGCCTGTGATGTTCGCTGTCACGCTGGACCTCCGGATATTCGCCAACAGTGTAACTGACTCTTTAAGCAAGCGTTACTGTTCTCATATTCATCCGTATATGTGTGTTTATATGCAGACCTGTGCAAAAGTCTTGAGCCAGCCCTCATATCTTCATGTTTTGCAAATCTTGACTTTCATTAGAATCGTGCAGACTCTTGTTTTTAATGTTGCGTCCAGGCGGAGCAGCAGCTGCAGAAGAAGGGTAAAGGTCAGCCGGGCGAGATGTTGGAAAAAGCAGCAGAGCAGCTGATGAGCTGCTTTAGAGTTTGTGCCAGTGACAAGTCAGTAAATATAGACTTGACTTCTTTATATATTTAGTGTTAGTAGAGGTTCTTGTTAATATTGACATTTTTAAATGTTGGTAGTCGTGCAGGCATCGAGGACTCGAAGAAGTGGGGGATGATGTTTCTGAGCAACCAGCTCTTCAAGATCTACTTCAAGGTCCGAAGTCCATCATTAGTGACCGAAACATTTTGTTAAATAATGACTGAAATTGGTGATTGATTATAGCTCTGTGTGTGTGTGTGTGTGTGTGTGTGTGTGCCCTGCAGATAAATAAGCTCCATCTGTGCAAGCCTCTGATCAGAGCCATCGATAGCTCCAACCTAAAGAACGAATACAGTCCAGCTCAGAAAGTCACCTACAAATACTATGTGGGCCGCAAAGGCATGTTTGACAGCGACTTCAAACTAGGTAATACTGCAGTACTCTTAGAGGAATACTGCAGACATAAACATTATTTGAAATTGGTCAATGACTCACGTTTGGAGCACAGTTAAAATGTGTTTTTGCGTCTGTAGCCGAGGAGTTCCTGTCGTACGCCTTTCACCACTGTCATCGATCCAGCCAGAAGAACAAGAGGATGATCCTCATTTACCTGCTGCCTGTCAAGATGCTGCTGGTAAGAATCTCAAATTAGCAGCTTTAGGCGAATGACACCAGTTTAGACTGTGATTAGCTTCAGTAAATCCGGTTTAGACCAGTTTAGATCCTGATTAGAACTTGGGACAGTCAGTGTTGCATTATGGGAGCAGTGTAACGGTTGCTGGTATTTCAGGGTCACATGCCGACTCATCAGCTCCTGAGGAAGTATGACCTCATGCAGTTTTCTGATGTCACCAAAGCTGTAAGGTAAGCAGAGGGGCGGGGGGCCATCATCAAAGGAGGTGACATCATGTCAGGTGAGCTCACAGGTACATGTTTGTGACAGCGAGGGGAACCTGCTGCTGCTGAACGAGGCTTTGTCCAAACACGAGACGTTCTTCATCCGCTGCGGGATCTTCCTCATCCTGGAGAAGCTGAAGATCATCACCTACAGGAACCTCTTCAAGAAAGTGTGAGTGACTCAGCAGCTGTTCCATCAGCACACAAACAACACAGAGAACAACAAGAAGCAACGTTCTGAGTGTTTTTATGTATTCAGGAACTAGTTTCATCTGTTGGCAGCAACTCCAGCAGCGACTCCCCAGGCATACGTAGTGTTTAGGACCAGTTGTTTGGCTCTGTGGTCCTAAATACTTTGTCTTGAGTTTTTCACACCATGTTTTTGGCACTTCATTTTATACTCTTTGTCTTTAAGATTTGAGTCTGATTTCTTTTTTTTTTTACTACCTGACCTTTGACCCTTTCTGAACAACTTTTTTGGATGTGAAGATTTGCCCCCGGGTTTTTGACAGCATTTGGACCTTAAATTAAAAGCCTTGGTTTTTATATAACTTTGTCCTTTAATGTCAGTTAAAATACGGGTAATAGTGAACATCTTTCATTGTGGTATTCTTTGCAAACATGGAAAAGTCAGTGAGTGCCCCAACTGATATCTGTCTGCAGGTATCTGCTGCTGAGGACTCACCAGCTGCCTCTGGACGCCTTCCTGGTGGCTCTGAGGATGATGCAGGTGGAGGACGTCGACATCGATGAGGTGCAATGTATCCTGGCCAACCTCATTTACATGGTGAGGAAACGCACACATAAAGACCCGCCTGGATCAGATGAGCTGATGGACAAAGGCTGAGCTCGTCTGTGTTCTCTCTCCTCTTTCAGGGTCACATCAAAGGCTACATCTCCCACCAGCACCAGAAGCTCGTGGTCAGCAAACAGAATCCCTTCCCTCCCCTCTCCTCTGTCTCCTAGACCACCCACAATCCTGCAGGCCTCACAGGTTTTCTTGGAAACTTTATCCATTCAATTCATCATTTTTTTTTTATTTTGTACTGTAAAAACTTGTTGAATAAAACAGATGTTGGTTTGTAACACTTGTATCATTTGGTCCTATGCAAGACTTTATTTTAGGCAGAACTGAACTTTTATCAAAACCTGATTATAGTGACGCATTCATCTGTTCAAAAACCTTTAATTTACATGTTTCACATACAAATCTTTATGGTTTGTGCAGTTCAACAGCAGAAAGTTCCCATTTTTTTGTGGCCATTTGGAAAAATGACAAAAGTAAAACACTATTTTAGCATAAAAGTTTTCGGTCTTTTGGGAGAGCAGCTGTAAATAATATCCTGTTCAGAAAAGAACAAAAAAAAATAAAAACCTTAGAAGTGAGCAAAAACCAGAAACTGTTGCCAGCTGGCTCAGTTTTAGAGTTTTAAAGATGGTGGTGGTCTGTTAACGATGTTCTGGATACTGAGTGGTTTGGGGTATCACGGGCTGCTCAGTCACCTCCAGCCTTACTTGGATCCAGCTCAGGTAACGAGACAGTTTGCTGAACACCAAACCGCCACCGCTGGCCTCGCAGTCTGAGGCCGATGAGATGAGCATCCCGGTCAGGAATGCCGTTCCTTTCTCTACTGTGGCTACAGGCGACCCCGGCATCAGACCGTCGCATGGCCCCTTGCTGGCCTCCAACCTCAACTTGTTGCCACCCTGTGAGGACTCGGGATTCGGAGCCTTTGAAGTGGTGTTGTGGCTTGCTGCTCTGTTCGGTGCCCCGTTTTGAGTGTTTCGGGTTTGATTCTCGTTCCTGTTCACTGTGTGTCCATGAGGCCTTCCATGGACTCCGGTTTGGTTCCCCAAAGGTCTGTTTGGGCCCCTGTGGGTTCTATTTGGAATCCTGAGATGTACATTAAGGTTTCTTTGTGCACCTGGACTCTCGTGAGTCTCATTGTGTTTCCTTGATGGTTCATTCTGCTTCCTCATGCAGAACATTTTGTTGCTCAGCGGATGCGAGATGTTCATTTCACGCCGACACTCGTCCAGCGTCATGTAGACCATGTTCTGGTTCTTGCTGCCCACCTGGGTCACTGCAATCCCAGTCCTCCCAGAATGCATCAGGATGTTCTCACTGAAGTCCTTGGTGGGCAGACAGAGGTGGATGAGGGTGGGGCTAAAGGTCATGGAGTCAGCCAGCTCAAGGATGGCAAGGTTGTGATCATGGTGATCTGACTGAAAATGGTTGTGAAAGTACAGCGCTTTGACCTGGAAGAGCATCCTCTTATTCCCTGGGAGACAATTAAGATAAATTAGTTGGGGAGATGTTGAATGTAGAGAGTATCAACCCAAAAAAATCTAGAAAAAAACATTAAAGTTACAAATTGATTTACGTGTCATTGAGTGCAATATTTGTTTGATCCCCAAGCAAAACATGACTTAGTACTTGGTGAAGAAACCCTTGTTAAGAAGTACAGCGGAAAGACGCTACTTGTAGTTGGTCACCTAGTTTGCGCGCATCTCAGGTCGACTCCTTGTTACAGAAACTCTTTATAAATCCTTCAGGTTTCTTGGCTGCCCCTTGGTAACTCAAGGCTTCAGCTCCCACCGCAGATTTTCTATGTAATTAGGGTCTGAAGACTAGCTAGTCCACTTCATGATCTTTCTCAACTCTATTATTGCCTTGGCGGCATGTTTTGAGCCATTGGCATGCTGGATGGCCCATCTTCACTGTTCTGGCTGAGGATGTTCAAACTTTGCTGGTGTTGAAAAGATTTCAGCCCATTATGGCACAGCTAGTGTGGTATCAGTGGTGTTTTTGCTCACTGTGCTCTCAGATGCAGTTCTGGGCTTATCTACCATCTTTCTCATGATCATCCTCACCCTATGAGTCAAGATCTTTCATGGAGCCAGACTGAGGATGATTGATGGTCATTTTATATTTCTTCCATTTTCTTCCTGATGGTCTGGTAGCCCATTCCAGCCTTGTGCAGATCTACAATCTTTGGTTCGTGCTCGTGATGGTGGAGAGGTTGGAATGGAAGAAACTGGTGTGCTTTATGCACATGATGATTTGAGATCAGGAGTATCTGTAATTGATTGTAACCTGTGTGGCACATGGTCACAGCCAGTCTGTGGGAGCCACGACTCTGGCTGGGTTCAAATAATTCACTCAATGACATGCAAACGAATTTACAACTTTTAACCAAGGTGTTTTTTCTGGACTTTGGGTTTATATTCTGTCTCCATTGAAATAAAAAAAACATTTTTTTTATTGGGATAAATTTCTGTACCAGTGAGCACATAGAAGTTGGAGGGATTTGGTTCTGATTCCAAATAGAGGCAGCGGGCGGTGGTCAGGACAGAGCGTTGACCCAGCACAACACCACTGCACAGCTTCTGCAGCGTGCTGTTCAGCAGGTACACCTGAGCGCAGAAAACAAACAGGGGCTCCATGTGTTGGTCAGGTTTGATTTTAATTTTCTTTTCAATTTCTCACTTTTAAGACTGATAGCCCCGCAGTACCAGAGCATCTTACCTGCCAGGGACAGTTTCCACGGTGACACATAGGAATAGTGTTGTCGGGAAATCTTCCGCAGGGATACTTGACTGTAGAGACACACACACAACAAAATCGCACCAGGTTGAACTGGCTCAGTAAATATCTGGAGATTTTTCAGACTCCAACCTTCTGGCAGACAGCTCCGTCTGTCGCTATCGAGCTTGAATCCCGACATGCAGGAGCAGCGGAAGGACCCATAGGTCACCGTGCACAACTGATGGCAAGCAGTCGGACCCTCAGTCGGACACTTGGACATCTCTGAGACAGATTTGGAAAACAAAGATTGAGCTTTCATACACGATGGACGGATATTTGTGAATGCCCCGAACCCTGACTTTTGATCTCCTGGCCTCTTATGGAGGCGTGGTCAGACCTGCTGCATTGGTCAGAGATTCTGTGGATGGCCTTTTCCTCTGTACTTTCTCCACCGGTGCTTTCCGCTCACAGACTGGACCGTAGTAGGGGGCGCTGCAGGAACAGGAAAACCCCCCCACCGTGCCAGTGCAGTTCCCGCCATTCAGGCAGGGACTGTGCCGACATTGGTTTCCTGCTTCAAAGCCCAAAAACACAAACTGTTAGCATTGAGAAGGGATAAAAGAAGTGCTGCGAACTTTTACTCAAGTAAAATTAATACTATTTGTGCTTGCTGTAGCATACTGCAGGAATACGTGCACATGGAAAGACTACAACAGCTAGTTTTATGCTAATTCTGCCATGTTGTATCATTATCATGACGTCATGTGTTAATCACTGTGGCGATTGCTAATAATGTAATATGATGAAGTAGAAGACGCAATCAAGAGACTGAAACAAATAATTAAAACTTAATTATTTTTTACCCTGAATTCGTCATAAACCTCATGACTCAAAGAGCTAAACCTGAAGCAAAGTTAATAAGAATCAACGTCAATGTTGGAAGATCAGAATTAATGTAAATGAAAACAGAGATGGAAATATTTCATTCAGGCTCATGTCGGGATCAGAAATGTGATTAGCTGTAGCAGAACGTCGTCGGGTTATATTAGCTGAAATGAACGAAACTAAATAAAACTCACCGGTGTAAGCGGCCCAGAAGGTGATCTACACAAAAAAAACCACCACAAGTTAGAACGCAGGAGTCATCAAACTCTCTTTATGTCTTACAGATGTTTATTTAAGCATGCTTGGATTCTTAAGTATAGTGACAGAAACACGAGCTCCGGCTCGAGCTACAAATGAGCGCAGCGGCTCCTTATTGAAATGTAACCAACCGTCTTCTTGGTGTCTTCAAAGTACTCGCGTGCCTCCTCAAAGTTGCACACCTCCTCATTGCACTCCCGCTCCAGGTTCCCCTCTAGGAGCTCCTCCAGCAGGAACATGTTGGCCCGTTTGGGCCGCAGGAACACGGCGTGGGCCTCGGGAGCTGACTGAAACACTGGAAATATGTATGAGAGTGAGTGTGCAGGTGGTTTCCTGTGGAACAGTCACTGCTAACGTGACAGAGCTTTTAAAAGACTGGAGGCTCTGACATGTTAAAAAAACAATACATGGAGGTAAAATGGGAATAAAATAAAAAATAAATACAAATGCAATAAATGATTTAGAAACCCTCATTTTGATTTCTGAAAGGCTTTGAAAGTTTTTCTTTTAAAAAAAAAAGGCGCCAACTCAAGCGACGAACCAGTGTTGTGTCTACACAGCAAACAAGTTAGCTAAGAACCACTTTGAAATTGTGTCTTTTGTCACTGTTGCTACGAGCCTGTCACAAAAACACATCATTTGTTCCTATTTCTTTATTGAAGATAACAGCTTAGCAGGCAGGGAGGCGTAAAATAGTTGTGTTGCACCAACAAGGTGACTCCCAAAGCGCTATTAGCTGAAAACCTCCTGGACATGCGAAGGACAAAAAGAAAAAGTGGCAGGTACTGTTCATCTGCTACAGCACGGAAAGAAAAAAAAGACCTGGCAAAAGTCCAGAGAGAGAAATCATTGATCAATCCTGTAAAAAGCGACATCTAAACAAGAGCTTTGAATGTTCTTCAAGAAGAACATCCTGAAGACGAAAGCTGCCTCCGAGAGCTCAGGCTGTGCTGAAGCATAAAGGAGGCGTATCAAATATTGATCTTCAATCTGTTTCCATGTTCGTTTGCACATTTCAGGGAATCACTGCACCTTTTCTGACCCCTTCACATCGTTTCTGCCTGAAGCACATTTCTGTGGTAGCTTGGAGTCTTTTTTTAACTCATTTTAAATCAGTTACAGACACAAGAAACTGAACACAAGAGCAGAAACAGAGGGGTGCACACCACCGCTAACAAACTCAGTGCTGCTTCATACGCCAAAGGAAGGAAAAGAAAACAGGGAGAAAAAAGAAAATAATAAAAATACACATGAATAAGAATAAAGGTGCATTTAGTCTCCTCCTCCAGTTAAAATCGCCTCACACCCACTTTAATAAGACCAAAGCGGGCAAAAAAGAAAGAAAGGACAACAATCTTAGGGGTTAAGTAGGAAAGACTCGAGTGGTGCCCAGAGTTTCAAAAATATATCTGATTTATGGTTAGGCTCGTAAGTCAGCTTTTCCAAAGGAAGAAAGGCAGCAGTGTGAGTACTCCACATTTTGTAGGGGAAGTCCATCGGGACAGAATACACTTTAGCAAGAAATCAGAGTATTGTGAACAAAGAGTACATCCAGTGAGTAGGGTTACCATTTAAAAAACTTCTGTTGATTTTTCTGGTCAGAGCCAATAACACAGCAGAGGTCAGAGGTCACACACTTACCTGCTCCTTGACCGAAGACCTGAAGGAAACAGTGAAGAAGGCAAAGCAGGCGAAGAGACGCTGACATGATGCCGACCGCCGTGACACTGACCGCGCTGCTGACGCACACACACCCACACGCATACATACATGCACACTAGCGACTCACAACTGCAGCACAAACCTCAGAGGAATTTCTGTGAGCTTGACTTGTGTCATGTTTTTAACAGTCTGCTGGACTGACGGTAAAGACAGGAGGCGTGCATGCTCGACCTGACTCAAAGAAAATCAGATGTGGGGCTGTTCCCAGCTTAACTTATTTGGTTTTTATGTATATATAAATATGTTTTCTTTCTAACATTTTATTTGTTTACTCTATAAATAGTTTTAAAAAGATTTTTTTCAGTGAACGTTCTGTTCTTCAGGTGAACTCTGGCCTTTCCTCAAACCACACAAAACAAGCAAAAGCTCCGACCTCTGAAACATCAACAGTCTCCAGCTTTGTTTGACTGAGATAAACACGGATGGATTTCGTCACGAACGTTAATCATTTACTGTAACGTACTGCCGTTCTTCTGCGAGACGCTGTGGTGGAAAGATTTATCAGGGTTTAAAGCACGAATATCAGTGCCAGCAAATGAGCATTTTCCTCAGCAGAAACATCCAAAGTAAGCTAGCATGTTATGATGCTTGTGACTTTGACTTTTTACTCAAACTCATGAATTTCCAGTTAGGACATCATTATTTTTTTTGAAATGATCAAGTTACTTAACATTTATTACAGTTTATTTTCTTAGTGTTTACTCGGAGTGCAAAAATATGATTCATACACAGAGAATAAAAGGAACTATTAAATGTGATTATCGTAAAAGGACATCAGGCGTCACATGATTGCTGCATCATTGTTAAATTGTGTTTAGGTGTTTCAAATTCAGTTCAAAAGCTCATAAAGAATACAAGGAAACAAACAGGCTTTCCATTCTCTCTTTTTATTATACTGACCAGCAAAACTATTAAAATTCAGTGGATTTGCCATGTTAGAGACAGTTCGTCTCTTTAATGGAATCAGTCTTAACAGAAAGAATCAAAATCATATCTGAGGGAACAAACCAGAACACAAAACAGCCAAAGAGCAGCTTGAGACCAAATACAGAGCTAAAAAGAAGGGAATGTTGGACTTGACTTCAAATAATTGCTATGGAATTAGTGGAATTAGAATCACTTTTTCACACAGGGCCATGGTGGTTTGGATTTTTTTCACCTTTACTACTACACACCTTCATTTACAACTTGCATTTTGTGTTTGCTTGTGTTGTCCTTGACTGTTGTTTAAATTGGTTTGCTGTTCCGAAACACAAGTGTGACAAACATGCAAAAAAACAGGAAATGAGGAAGGGGGCAAACACTTTTTCACACCACTGTAAGAGGCACAATATGTGGCTGATTTCTACTTGGTGGAAGATTATCAGTTTTAAAGATTGGCATCACTGCTTGCATCATTGTACATCAGCTTCCTGATGCCCTCGTGGATCCATTGAATGTACTTGGACACCTTGGTGTAGACTCCATACTTGCCCTCGCGTCCGCAGCCTTCACCCCAACTCACAATGCCAGTGATAAAGTGGGTGTCACGATAACGTGTGACATGTGGCCCACCGCCATCACCTTGGCAGGGGTCCTTGGCTCCCATATCACTGCCAGCACAGAACATGCCATCTGTGATGGGAAATCTAGTGGATTCAGTGCAGCTTTGACTTGCAACATAGGGTACAATGAGGCGCTTCATGATGGTGGATGGCTTTTCCTTCTCACCGAGTTTTCCAAAACCGCTGACGATGCCAGCTGGCTCATGCATCAGGACCTGAGAGCAGAAATAAGAAATGTATCCAAAGTGGCCGCTGTTTGCTTCTGATTCTACATGTTCTGTTTTCATGTGAACATCACATCGGTCCAAGACTTGAACTCAAGGAGACACACAGATAAATAAATGTTTAAACTTCAACTAAAAGCGTTACATAATTTTAAATGTTTTTGTGCTGGTAAAAAAGATTATCACTGGGTTTTCAAATAGACTTTAATGACCAAATGAAATGATGAACTGTCATATAAGAGATAGTTGGAAGAAACTTTAATTGGCAAACATGTTGGCAGATATTAGTTTAAAAATTTACCTTTTCAGCAAAGTCTTTTTCGGGAATGCAGGCTGGCAGGATGAATCTGGTGAATTTGATGGGCGTGGCCAGTTTGATGAGTGCGATGTCGTTGTCATGGGTGTACAAATTGTAGTATTTGTGCACGAGGATGGTCTCCACTTCGTGGTCAACTTCATTACCATGAATCACCAACCTGTCAAACTCACCTGAATGCAGAGAAATAAGTCTTTGGTTACGTTAGTAACTTCACTACATAAATCATTTTTTAAAATATGTCAAACACATACATGTATCAACAGTTTTATGGTATATTAAGAATAGAAAATCATTCACAAAACTCTCCATAGAATACAGGACACAGAATGTTTCAAATGGGTCTCAGACACAGATATATGCACCCACTGCTCAGGCAGTCATGCTGAGGACTATATGCATGCTACATGGTCTTGCACACCGTTTCAAAGGTTATGGCAGAGGTCAAAGGTTATGGCAGAGGATATGAGAACATCCACATGGTCTAATTGAAATAACCCAACTTCACTAACACTGTGCATTGTAGACATGGAAGCAAATATAATTACACATAGTTCTCACTGACTTATGCATCGCTAAGAAAACTATCTTCATGAATTGGAAATGAAAAAATGATTTGTATATTACTCACTATAGGAATTTACTTAGACCACATTAGCCTGTAAAGAATGTCTGCTACCTCTAAAAACCAGTTAGTGAAATTTGAATCTCTCTGGTTCCCACTGATCAGCTCCATCACTTAGTAAGGGTGACCAGCTGTAGTCCCGTCTTGCAGTGTGCTGGCAGGCGACTGGGGGTGGACTGGTGGGTTCAGGTGTCTGATGGCCCTTGGGCTGGAGATGGTGGCTGCCATTTTGTGGTTTCTGTGTGCAGGCCCTAATTGCTGGTGGGGGTGGGGGTGGGGGGGCTTGGATGGATGCGGTTATGGTCTTGAGGTGTGGGGTGCCTGTGGTGGTGGGTGCTGGCCCTGGGCCAGGTGACCGGCCTCCTCTGCGGGGGTTGGGGTGCGGGGTCTGGGGCCCTTGTGCCCGTTTCCTGGTTGGTTCCCTCCAGCGCCGTGTGTATGTGTGTGTGTGTTTGTGTTGTGTTTGTCAGCAGTGTGGCAATGCAGGGTGCTGGCATTGAGCACAGTGGTGCCCTGGGGGTGTGGCCACATCAGACCCTAGACCTGTCTTCCCTGCCCTGTGGTTGGGTGTTGGGTGTTGGGAACTGGCTCTGTCCCTACAGGGGTAGTTATCTACCTCCTGGTTATATGTGTAAGATTTATGAGTAACTAATAAAAAAATATCTAAATAGCATGATTTGTAATAAATAAAAAAAAATGCATGTTACAATTCCCAGTGTAGGTCAGTTTGGAGTAATTACGTACATTATATCGAGAAAAGTATTGGGCCACATGAATCATAAAAATATATATAAGATTCATGACTTCTTATTAGGCAGAAAGTCATTATTACAATAAAATTAGAGGGAGTTTCTTTTTATGTGAATGTGATGAACTAGAATTATATGTAAGGTTTGTAATCGGTTTATCAGACCTACCGAGCCTGACGATGAAGGAACTTGACTGATTCATGCAGTGGGCGGCAGTCAGGATGATGTTTTCGTTGAGTATTGTTCCTCCACAGAAACCTGTTCCATCTTCATTCACGAGGAGGGCCTATGGGGACCAAACAGAACCCCCCAAAACACATTTGAAAAGAACAGAAAATTTATGAAACCTGTGCAGAGGAGGAAGACATGAGGATGAAGAGCAGTGCTACAAACTCCTACATGTTTATCCTGAGGGATATCACTTTGAGAGGTATAGTCTGTACTTGCTCTTTATTTTTAGGTGGGTATGTTCTTCAGTTATGAAACCAAAAGGTTTTGTGAAAGCGTGTTGCTACCTGCCATGGGCATTCTCCTGGTGGACAGTTTGGCTGATGATGTGTTACACTTTGGCTTCTGTTCTCAGACACTGAGGACATTGGATCGACATCCTGGAAGTGCGGCTCTGTAGAGTTGACGCTGTTATTAAGCTCAGTTACATCGCTCCCTGTTGTGTTTGCCCGCTGGTACCAGAAAACAGGCAGGGATCCTTTGGTGATGATGGCACCGCATTTGAATGTAACTGAAAGAGTTTGTATGATCATCAGAGTTTTGACACCAGAAGGTTTAATTACTCTATAGTTTCTAAAGTCATTATGTATCATTTAATTTACTACTGATGTTTATTGAGACTCTGTCTGATTGATCTTTCTGAGTTACTTCTCCAAACCATCAACATGTCTACTTTACCTCATTTCTACAAGACTGCTCAAAGAAGTCCTTCCATTAATTAATGATTTTATCTTAAATGTTATAAATCTATCTGTCTCTGTTACTGGGCTATGTACCTCCAAAATTCTTGAAAGAGTAGTTATAAAACAGCTAACTGATCATCTGCAGAGGAACGGTTTATTTGAAGAGTTTCAGTCAGGTTTCAGAATTGATCACAGCACAGAAACAGCATTAGTGAAGGTTACAAATGATCTTCTTAGAGCCTCTGACAGTGGACTCATCTCTGTGCTTGTCCTGTTGGACCTCAGTGCAGCTTTGACACTGTTGACCAGAACATTTTATTACAGAGATTAGAACATGCTGTAGGTATTAAAGGTAAATGGTAAATGGTAAATGGACTAGCTCTTATATAGCGCTTTTCTACTCTGAGTGAGCACTCAAAGCGCTTATACAGCACGTTTACATTCACCCCATTCACAC
>VUQK01011853.1:0-11240 GCA_015106715.1 Bujurquina vittata
TTCCGAAACAATTAAGTGTGACAGACATGCAAAAAAAACAGGAAATGAGGAAGGGGGCAAACACTTTTTCACACCACTGTATATATACTTTTTATATAATTTTTTTATATAATTTTTAGCCGGGATAGGCACCCCCCCCACACACACACACACCCCATCATATTCCTTTTAGAGAGATAAGGCTTGTTTAATCTTACTATAAATGTAATGTCATGACCTTTAACATTTAGCATGCTAATAGTTTTATTAGGTGAGGCATGGGTTTTGGCACCAGACTGCATCACAATTAGAAACTTCCTGGTCACAAGTCGCTTTTATTTCCGTCATTTAATAACTCCCAACACAGGAAGTTTACAACCTTTCTGATGTGATGCTCAAAATGTCAAAGCACTTCTTCACCCAAGCAAAAAAAAGAAAAAAATCTGACTTTGATAAACTGAATGTCACTGTGACTCCAGATGCAACGAAGATTTTCACATATAGATTTTAATCTTTCTCTGCTGAATATACATTTGGAATCATGGAAATATTTGGGGTAGTAATCGACAAAGAAAAAGTGTGTTCATCTCAGCGATAGTGAGCTTCACCCTGTATTTTCATTACAACTTATTGTTTGTTAAGCCTATATACGAGGACCCTGAGTCTTAGTGTGTTTTTACTAGTGAGGGGTCATTGAAGATGGAGTACTCCTCTCCTCCATAATCTTCCATATCTGATATTGAAGTAGACAACCGAAAGGATCCAAATGTCTGGCGACTTCCCCTAAAACCCCCAGGGTGATGACTGAGCTTTCACAAGATGACATTACAGAGTGTACGAGTGAGAAGTCTCAGATTGCTGTGAGAGTGCAGTTTATAAAATGACTTTACACATTCTCTACAACAAACTATGACTCAACAGGTAGTGACATGTTTCACGAAATAAAATAAATTGCAAACTTTATTCAGATAAGAGCAGTGTGAAAAAATAAAGATAGTATTCTACAAGTTTTTGCTGTCTCTGTGGTTTATTTTGATTTTTAAGCCTAATGATGGCTTCCTTCACTCACATCAACATCTCTTTGGACCTCGTATTGGCAATTCCAGCTGTCCAGTTACTTTCAAGCTTCTGAAAATTGGGAACTGTGTAAAAATGATTGTTACTGCAATAATTTTGTTAAATACCTGGAATTAAAGATGAAAGTCAGCTCTTCAAGCACATCTTGATTGTTTGATTTTAAATATGCAGTACCGTGCTTGCATACAGAAGCAAAATTACAATGTTAAAAATTACAACGTTATATACTGGCCTAAATAAACAGCGACATAAATTTCATCACTTTTACTGCATGCTGAACTTACTACTGTCGACTTTCTCAATAACTGTGACGGGCCGTACTCACACTGAGCAAACGCTAAAGAGGCTAAATGTAACCGAGTTATGGTAAATGTCACTTCCCTCAGCCTGATGGCTCCATAATTGGCTATATAATATTTTACCTGCTTTTAAGTATCTGAACTATCTCTGCATATATTGACAAACTAAGCACGTGGAAGTTGTTTTTCTCGCGCTCTCGTCTTTGGGAAAGCCAAACAAATTAAACTTTCCTTCACAACTGAAAAGGATTTTTGGCTGACATCCAAAATTTGCAGATGCCCTTGTTACAATGTCAAGCACACACAAAAAAGAGAAGAAAAGAAAATTTAAAAAACAACAAGCGTTTTATTATTTTCTGATTGAATAATTGCTAACAGTTATTCTGGCAATTAAGTTATAAAAGCACAAAGTCAAGAATGACGAATAATGAAATATAAAGTATGAAATGTCTTATAAAAAAAGAATTCTGAAGAATCATTGGCAGATAGCCCGCTGCTTTGTTGATCATCGCTCAATACAAGAGGGCAGCTTGGTAAAGGCAGAGATCCCGACTATAACTTACTTGATTAAAATGTTAACAGAGCATCAATTTTTGGAGTGCTCATGCATGCAGTTCACATCCTTGCAGTCCATTGTTGCATTTATTCTGAAATACTTTGTTCATTTGAATCAAGAATTTATGAAAATCAACAGAAGTGAGCAGCTCTTATTGTGTTATAGATGAGATAACACATGGAAACATGCGTACAGCACAGGCTGCTCTGAGTTGGTACCAAAATGGCAAAGGCCATGTACCCAAATGTGTCTATAATGTGTTAGTGTTGTGAATGATTCACTCACAGCTCTACTCTCTCTCTCTCTCATTTTATTTTTAGTTTTTGCTTTTCAGACCGGGTACATATTTGCAGTTCTTGGGAGCTGAGCATATATAACCTTGTAGGTGGACTAGAAAATATTTCCCATACCTATAGATTCAGTCAAAAGACAAATAAAGGACTCTCTCTTCCAGTTCTAATTTTTACATATCAGGATATAATACAAAATCATCTGTTCCTCACCAGGTTCTAAAATCATTCAAATACATCCGCAGATAAACAACAACACTTGGCATCTTACACTGTCATTATTTATTTAACAAAACCTAAGCAGTGTGTGAAAAGCTAAGTGCACCTTCACTGCTTCCATAGGAATTAAGACCATGAGTAGCAGCCAGGTGCTCCTGATCAAATGCACTTGATTAATTGACCATCAACAAGAGTGAGCACCTCTATAAAAGCAGACGTTTTGGCAGTTTGCAGGTCTGAGCATCCAGCTATTCATGAACACAGTGCCAAGGAGGGAAGAAATCAGCAATGATCTTAAAGAAACAGTGTTGCCCTTCCTTATAAGGTCATATCCAAACAGTGTGAAGTCCATCATTCTACAGTGGGAACGATTTTATTCAAGACAGCTGCCAATCTGCAACAACTGTGTGATCTAACATTTCAATATGGACCAAAATCTCTGAGGAAGGTTTTCAGCACCTTGCTGATGCATAAAGGTTTTTAACAGGAAACTTAATGTCATGTTCAGGAACCTATTATCCTTTTGGAAAGTGCTTTGTAAGATGGGTATACTGCGGTCATAAAGGAATGAACATGGGCAGCAATAGTAGGCAATAGTTACCAATGTTCAGTTGGCAGGCCAAAGTGTGCCAAGAAAATATCCCCCACAGATTACACCATCAGCAGGAGCCTGAACCTTCATCCAAGGCAGGATGGTTCCATGCTTTTCATGTTTACACCAAATTCTGACACTACCACCCAAATGCTGCAGCACTGACTGACGCAGACCAGTCGACATTTTTCAGTCTTCTAGTGTCCAATTTTGGTGAGCCTGTGTGCATTATAGCCCTGTTTCCCATTCTTAGCTGGCAGGGATGAACCTGGTGTGGTCTTCTGCTCCAAGGTTTGAAGTGTTGTGCGTTCATAGATGCTCCTCTGCATACCTGATGTATCAAGTGGTTATTTCAGTTACTGCTGCCTTTCTGTCAATGTGAAGAAATCTGGCCATTCTCCTCTACTCTCTCACATCAACAAGGCATTTCGGCCCACATAACTGTCGTCACTGGATAGCTTCTTTCTTTTGGGCCATTCTCTGTTAACCCTCGAGAAGGTTGTGCACTCACTGTCACATTGGAGAAATCTGTTTGAAAGGCATTGTCACAGAGAAACCTGGTGCTCGCTGGATCATTTCTTCTTCTTCTTCTTCTTCTACTTCTTCTTCTTCTTCTTCTTCTTGGACCATTCTCTGTAAACTCTAAAAATGATTGTGTGGGAAAATCTCAGTAGATGAGCACTTTCTGAAATATTCAGAGCAGCCCGTCTGGCACGAACACTGCAACGTTCAAATGCACGTAAATCACCTTTCTTCCCCTTCCTGATGCTCAGTTTGAACTTAAGCAGGTCGTCTTGAGCATGTCTCCATGCATTCATGTGTTTGTCTGATTAGATATTTGCGCTAGTAATGAGTTTAATAAGGGGGCTAATAATACCTAATAAAGGGGGCTCTGGAGTGTGCAGTACATATATTCAATTTTATCTCTATACTCATTAAAAAGCCCTTAACTTGAAACACTGTCCTGACTAAGGTGCCTCACAATCTGTACTCCAGAGTTACTTGAAAACCAAAAACGCTTTCGTGGAGTTGTGGAGGTAAAGTGCAGATGACCCAGAAAATGAGCCAGTCCACAAGTTATTTATGCTTCAGCAAAGGTCGTGAAATGCTTTAACTGCTCTCTCCCACAATAGCAAAACCTATAATGATGCATTGTAACTCACTAAACTAGCTGAAAGGAAACTGTAAAATACATCCCACTCTCTCGCTCTCGCTCTCTCTCTCTCTCTCTCACATACAGACACACACACACACACACACACACATACACTTATTTTTGCCACCACTGAGACACCACTTTTTGTCAATAATTGGATAACAATACAACACACTGCCATCGCTGGGAAAAATATTCACTGGTAGCAGTCATTTCTTATGATTGTCATGACTGACTTATGTCTGGTTCAAATAATCTTTCTACATCTTTAAAAGATGTTATTATTCAGTGAATCCGTCTGCAAACACAGTTATGTGCAACTGACTTGAAAATAATGTGTTCAACTGTTTTTTTTGTTTGTTTGTTTGTTTGATTGATTGGCTGCTTCTGCCTTTTTAATGTTTCTAATATTAATATGATGTGGGCATACCTTTGCATTTTTAGATTGCTGGTAAGACAAGAGAAGCAATTTGAAGACATCAAATGGCTGAATACGTTTAACAGCACGGGTATGGGGGGAAGGCACTGAAGTCAGTACAACCTTCATCATGGTCAAGGCTGTTTTCATCATCACAAAAAGAAGCATTTGTAGTTTGACATGTATTAATCTGTCCTGATCGTCTATAGTCCAGCAGCCTTTACAGCCTATAATGTGAAAATGTGTTCTCAGTTACCAGAAATAATGAGACCCAGCACGCGCGTGCCTCCATCAGCACATTTATGTGAGATACACAGCATGTCTCCATCGTGCACAGATGACGAAGGCCACTGCCAGCAGAAGCCTTTTCATCAGTAAACCTTGCACCTGCTTTTTCAGAGGAGACGTAAACATACTGAGCACTCAAACTGAGACACCCACATCATAGTTTATTAAACTCTTTTTATTCATGCTTTGGCTTTGTATTTTTGTGACAATCTGCTCAGGACACGACAAAGACTTTGATTTTTCCTAGTCTGTCAAAGAACAAAACCACAGTTTTGCTGTCCTGCCTACTGTGGGAGTGGATACCTACACAGTGTTCAGACACATTTCTCATCTGTATCAGGACAACTGATTTGTGTCTGAGAATGCTGGGGGAGGTGTTTGTCATTTAAACACAAACAAAATGCACAAAAACAGAAGGCAAAAATAGGCCGCTATAAGGTAGTAGAGAATACGCTCTTGAGTCTAGACTGCTGTTTGTAAATAACTGGCATGCCAAAGTGCATTGTTGCCCTTTTAGATTGTTATTTAAGTGATTTTTTGTACAAGAATGCCAAACATTTTAAACGTCTTCCTTTTCAAAAGTGGTAATCTGACTATGTTTCCTGACTAAACTGAAGGCAACATGTAGAGATTTCCTGATTTGTAACAGAATAATTCTCATAGTAACCCTTGGCTGCAGACCTGTTTTTCTTTAAAAACAAATCTTGATTACTGCTGTCTCACAGCACACGTGGAACACTCTAATCCAAATCACAAAGGGATTCTTGATTTGCAGAAGAAGCTTCTTCCACCTCTGAAGCTAACAAAATCAAGTGCATTGCCCAGAATTGGGGATTTGCCAAATCAAGACAAAATTCACGGTTTGGCTTATGTTTGATGAAGATGCTAAAATAATAAATATGAAAAAATAACATTTTAATCATTTTTATTTAAAGAAAAAAATAACAACTTGCACTAAAAAGAAAAAAATGTTTTGATGTTGATATTTGATGTGCTTCATTCACTTGTTGTTTACATTAAGCTTGAGGTCCGTTTTATGGCTGCTCAGTTCATCCTTTCAGCAGAGAAGCCGCAGGTCCTCGTGATGCTGAAAGGTCAGTGTAACATTGTGACTCTGCAAACAGAAGTGAAAAATTGCACATCATCAACACAAGTAAAAAAATATAGACCAAAATAAGCGAACCAGCAGATTTGAAGCCAAGGCTGTGACACAGTGGTTGCTAACCACCACACCACTATGCCAACCAAAGTAAAAAACACATTGAGTTAATATGAGTAATCTACACAGCATGACACTATTCTATCTTCAAGGAAACCTCACTACCTCCTAAGTGACACTTTTTTTTAATTCATGGAAACATTTCTTACATTTCGTTTCCCTGCACAAATGATGTTTTTCGGATCAAACAGAATATCAAAGAAGTGTCTCAAAGAAGACAGCCAAATGTGATAAATTGATCATAATGAAACCAGCATCCAATTACAGCACATCGGGATGCATCAGAGACATTTAAACCTTTAAAATAAGTCAAGGTTGCATTTACACCAAAGAGCAGCAAACGTTATTCATATTTGGCCTTAGCAACAGTGAAATCATTAGCGAGTCACACAAAATTGACTCTTTGGTAAAGTGACAGTGACATTTCATGCAAAAGCAGGGAAGTTCAAATAGAGGTTAATGTGTAGGGCAATGAAAGGCTCAATGTGATGAAAGCAGGGCAGCCAGAGGAGAGTCCTTCGATAATTTGCAATCCGCACTATCATAATTATCTGCTGCTGTTGGCATAAGCACCACTGTGTACAGTAATCAGACGTGAAATGAAACTAAATAACATGGTAAGTAAGAAGGTCGTTTTTTTGCACTCGGTGATAAACTTTATTTTATACACAGTTCCTTACAAAAATCTTGTCTTTGTTGTCCAAAACACATCATTTCTCATTTTGACAAAAACAGGAAAATTCACACTGTACACAGTGATAAATGGTACAAGAGTGGATAGTACTGGGTAATCTCCGAGCACAGGTGGGAATTTCACACCGCAGCGTTGAGCAAGGTGTTAGTGCACATGTGAGCATGTGCTGTTATTGCTTGTAGTGAGCTCAGCCAGCTCACACTGCTACGAGTAAAATAAAAGAGGGTCTTTCAAAACCAAAATCTGTGCAATCCAGATTTAAAGTTTTTACACAGCTCATAAGTCCTCATAATTATTGTGTTGTGTCGTACAATTGCTAATAACCTTACACTCACGGGCCACTGTTCAACCTGCTCAACAGCTTGTTTTAACGCAAATATCTTAGCTCAGTTATATGGCAGCAGATTTTAATCCGAGACCCAGAAAGAGAAAGAAAAGTCATGTAAGTGACTTTGTGTGTGGCGTGGTTGTTGGTTTCAGACATGTTGGTCTGAGTATTTCAGAAACTGCTGATCTACTGGGGTTTTCCCACACAATCATCTTTAGGGTTTATAGAGAATGATCCTCCCCAAAAAAACTCTCAAACTGATTTCTTGAACATGACAGTGAGTTCTCTGTACTCAAATGGCCTCCACAGTCACCAGATCTCAATCCAATAGAGCACCTTTGGGATGTAATGGAAAGGAGATTTGTATCATGGATGCGTAGCTGCTATCATATCAAAATGGATCAAAATCTCTGAGGAATGACATATATACACACATTATAAAATTCTTTAAGATCTTGTAGATAAATTATATGCGCATGCATAAGACATGGCCATAAACACGACCTTTACAGTGTGGTACCAGCCTCTTTACTGCATTTCTGTAAAAGCCCAAGGACAATATGGAAGGCCAGTGCAAGCCCTCGGCATCTAACTAATGCAAAGGCATATAGTCTCATCTGACTTATCATGTTATTATCTGAGGAGCCTTGGAGAAGAATTTGCCCCATAATGAGACCAGGAAGGAGTAGCTGTTGCAGAGTTGCTTGAGGGCGAAGTGTTTGTTTCCACCATAAATGATGTAGCGCTTTATTGGTCACAGGGGTAATGAAATCACTCTGCAAAATCCATAATGTTTTTAAAATATCCAGCAAATGCATTCCAGAGGTTAGTCCTTGCCCCGATCCGGAATAAAATTCCCACTGCTTCCACCAGCACAACATCACCTTTGATAAAATGCCTCATGGTGGAACGCATACTGTTGTTGTTTGGTCCTATGGGTGTACGTTAGCAGGAACACCAAGTAGGATTTTTTTTCTGTTGGAAGGGGATGAGCTGCAGTTTTCACTGGTATATGGCCAGCAGCTAGAGCAATAAACATCAACAGCGACATAAGACACATCTTGTAATAGAAGTGGGTGGGAGTGCGAGAAAGCAGCAATATCCCCGCTACTCTCAAGAGAACAAAGAAAGAAGGTATGGAAAGGCCTGACTGTGTTTATTTCACTCTTTCATCTACTCTTTCCCTAATCCATGTAAAATATTCTGACTGCTGGGTGGCCATCTTTTCCAAATACAATGAATTCTGTTATCATAAACTCTTTGATCTTGGCTTACACATTCAATACAATATTAAACAGAAAACTGCCCAGATGAGGGCTGAATCTAGGCTAAAGAATATCATATTTGCAAATGGCACTGCAAAGCATTATCATCTGCTGAATTTGCCTCCAGATGGACTTTTAAAGCACTTTGGTCTCTGTCCAGCAGCAAATCCAGAGGCTTTCTAAGATAACTCTATCAAAGGCTTGTGGTGGTACACCAAGCCAAACATTAATGTCTAGGAAGCAGGTTTTACTGGTCTCCAGAAGTGGTGCCAGATGATCGCATTTATTTGTTGCACAGCATGAGCAAAAGGAACAGCAGGAATGGACACAAAACCATAGTTAATTTACCACGTTTTAATTTTCTGTAAAGGTTGAGACACAGCTAAATCTCTCTCCAGAAAGTGGCAGGGCAAAACACAAGTACTTCAGTGAGCTGTGAAGGGTAAGCTGTTGGTGTCTGACAGCTGATTGGCATGAGGGTAATTTTCCAGTGGCTTTCAACCTTTTTAGCTCGTGACCCCCTAAATTAGACAATGATTAATTCTTTATTTTCTATTTAATGTTCTTTTAACAAATTTGAAAAGCACAGGGAAGTATTGAAGTGTTAAAGGTGAGATTTTTTTCGTTGTCTTAGGTAATTTTATGAAAGATGGGAATATTAACGGCACAAGTGAATCACTGTGATTATCTGCATTTAAATTGAAAGGTCACCACTTTTAGAAAATTAACTTCTTGTAAACAGCTCATCTTAAATTAAATGTTACATTTGTCGCCTGGGTTTTTGTTGCTGAACCCATTGAAATATAACCTCACCCACAATAATTTACTGGGGAAAAAAAGGATCATAAATGAATTCCACAAAAATGGAAACTGTATATTTGCCTCAGCTCTGCAGAAGCAAACTTCATACTTTGAGAATTTAGATGTCAGTTGATAAATTTGGCAAATCAAACAGAAGCACAGTAAGAGACATTTAATATTCAGCGTCATGTGCAAAAATGTGCCTCTGCCAGCAGATGAAATCATCTTGACATTTGCAACTTTGATTTTTTTTACCCTCTTCCTTTTGTGTTTCTAAAATCAAAGTTTGATATCCAACAAATGACTAAACTATGGAATAAACACGATAGTCTTGTAAAGGTCAGAAAAAAATAATAAATTCTAAGGAGGAGTTTAGAGATTCCGAAGCTGCTGTAAGTTTAAACATATTATGCATTATACACACACTTCTCAACTCTCTAGAGACTTTTTTCTTACAGATCAAAGCTCTTCTCCTTTCTGAAATAATGAGGAAGAAGAAATAGGAAAGATAACCTCATCAGGAATGTCAGTCTGCCACCTTGAATGTACCATCAGCATTCTTCAGCCTCAAGAGCGATTTTAGGAGAAAGTGTGAGCCACATGTGACTAAACACACACACACACACACATACACACACACAGATCTGAGATGCCAAACGCCCAGTGATTAAGGAAGGCAAAGCAGTCACATCATTTTGCAAAATGAACTCACCTCAAGCATCTCCACCATGTTCCCCTCCTATTCACTCACACAGTTGCAGGGTTACCATGGAAACAAAGAGTCTACCATTCTAGCCTCCTTACAAAGTGCTGCAGCCCTACAGCAGACCAAACACGCCCCTGTTACAGTGCTCCAAGAATGTGGCATTGTTTAAGCCAAGTTCACGTTTTCACAGAATCTTGTAGTTGACTGGAATTTAATAAATAAATGGCATAATTTTTAAAAAGCCTTCACTACCAATTACATACTCTTTTCCCAACTATAAGTGTTAAAGTTCCCTAGACGAAACCCCCATCTGAAACTAGGCTACGCCTGTGGTGTTTTATGCTTTGATGTCTGACGAGGCCAAACAAAGGGATTATTAGCAGCATGTTACTGGTTCATACATTCACGGCCCAGACAAGAAGGAAAGTTTCCAAAGCATGTCATGTCTTTTGTTTTGCTTAAAAAAACCATTGATACATGCAAATTAAACACACACATAGAAACATTTTGCATTCACACCAGCAGATATCGGTCCTGCTGATGGTTAAGGACCTTCTAAAGACTTTCTGGAACCCTGTCCAGCTCTAGTAACTGCCTGTTTTTGGAAACTCCTCAGTGCTCTTGAGAGTGTGCTGGGAGACACAGCAAACCGTCTGGCAGCGTATTGATGTACCCTGGACGAGTTGGACAATCTGTGCAACCTCTGTAGCGTCCAGTTATCACCTCATGCTACCAGTAATGGCACGGATTCAGGCCAAGTACAAAACTAGTGAAAAAACAGTCAGCAAAGATGAGGCAGGAATAAAAATGTCAGTCTCCAAAGCATTCCTTTTTGAGGGATTGTCTCATTTTGTACACCTGTTGTTAATTTCACTAACACCAAAGCAGCTGAAACTGATTAAAAACCCCTCGAATACTGACATACCCGACCACATCAGTAAAACATAGGTTTGACTGACTGGAGTTAAAAAGTGATAGATAGATAGATAGATAGATAGATAGACATGTATCATGTTTATATGTACTGTATGATGATCAGAGTCTCTGACATTTATTTGGTATTTGCTTATACTTGAAAGTGCACTTATAATACTTCCTGGCACTTCTGAATTAACTTAGACTCCGTTCTTGTAAACAGTAAGATGAGTGATAATTGCAGATGACAAGGACTCATTTTTCAGTATTATATCTAAGTTGTTTCTCTTGTAAATCAAGAAAATGGTTGACATGTATGTATTTTTTTTGTGTGTGTGTGTGTGTGTGTGTGTGTGTGTGTGTGTGTGTGTGAGAGAGAGAGTGAGAGTGCGCGTGCGTGTGTGCAAAATTGCATTCATTTCTTTATTTTTTGTAAAT
>VUQK01011854.1:9367-28725 GCA_015106715.1 Bujurquina vittata
TAAAAGAAAAAAAAAAGATGGTGGTATTGTTGGGGGGGTTTCTGGGGGGGGGGGGGGGGGGGGGGGGGGGTCATGCTTGTTACATTATCCGATGGATCAGAGTAGCACCGATGAATAGAGCATCGCACCTGGCAGTCATGCAGAGAAATCCCCACACAAAGGAGAACATGACAATACTAGGAGACACACACACACACACACACAAACACTTTCACAAACCTATTCACACCTTTGACTCCAAAACACACCATCGACTGCACGACGAAAAGCACGACTAGGCACACGTTTGAACAGGAACAGAAACATTCTTGAAATAGTTGTAGCCACACTTTAGGCTTAAAACTACACAACACGGTGGCACAAACCATGTGGAGAGAAAAAAAAGCACAACTAAGAACAGAGAAATGGAACAGAAACATACTTTAAATAGTTCCTGTCAGTCATCCACCAGAGTTGGAGACAGCTGCATAATGAAAACAGTTGGAGCCAAATGGCATGAAAGTCATGCATGTCTGAATGAATGGTCTACAGGTTCATACTTAAAAATTAAACATTAAAACTTTCATATAAAGAGATCATGACAGCTCTGTTTTGAAGTGCTGTGATGGTGAAGCATCTTCTTGGTGATGTGTCTTTGTAGCAGTATATTGTGTCAGTGAGGGGGTAGCATGGTGTGTGTGCATGTTTGTATGGACCAAATGTATAGTGTTGCAGAGCGGAGGATGGTGCACAATAGGAAGTGCAGACTGTATATCAGGATCGGGTTGCAATAAGTGATGCATCTAAAGGTTGCTGAGTTTGACTAGTCAGGGATGTCTCAGCTATATTTAGCAAGTGTTGCTGGTATCTGCGGAAAGGAGCGGGCATCATTCGATTAGTGGCTGCGGGACAATGTCGAATCATGACAGAGAAATCACTGTGCTTATATGGTAGTTCTCTATATGTAGAGTGGGAAAATTCAAATGGAGGTTAAAAGGTGGAATCAGCAAATAGACACAAGTGCAACAGCCCCACAATTTTAATATAAAGCTTTTATTTTGAGAATATTGGTATAAAACGTAGAATTGGTATAAAAAAAAAGACCAGCTCAAAGTCCTTCAGAGACAGTGTTACTACATAAAGGTTGACCTGGACAGACATTAAGATCTAGAACAGCTGGTTAATTAATTATAGACTGATGTAAAAATGTATACATGATGGTTGGAATGTTTGGAAATGAAAAAAAAAAGACAATTACAAAGCTCAACAAAAAAGGAAAAAAAGCGGCTAATTGCAGATCCTCTCTGAACAGCGCAGCTTCCTGGGTATCTACGATGCATCTGGATTGCTTTCAGTCTTGCGCTGACTCATGGAGTTAGCCAAGTAACCTATCAGATTAAGGTATTCCTCAAAGCTGACCTTTCCATCACTGTTGTCATCCAGTCCCTTCAGCATCTCCTTAACCGCAGAGGTGTTGCTTGCATCCTGAATAAAAGGAAAACAACAAGAACAAAAAAACAACAACACAGGGGCATTAAGGAGATCAGAAATATTACAGATGCTTATAAAAATGCTCTAATATATACTGGCAGAATGATGGAAAACCACAAAACATTATTTACTTCCATGACACCACTGAGGTTTTTCTTCACCAGTTTCTGGAAGGATTTGCTATCTAGGTTCTCCTTCCCCCTGGAAGATTGAGCAAACGTGGTCACCAATGTAGAAATGGCTGACTCCATGTTGCTATAAGAGAGGGAGGCAAGGACAGAACAGGGGCAAAAATTTAGGAAGCCACAAGGACAGACAAGGACGTATCTTAGAAATTCAGACACTCAAAAAATTATGCCATGAGATACATTTCCCGTGAATGCTGATAATATGAAAATGCAAAGAATTACACATGGCATTGACGGACATTTCATATTGAACTTTTAATGCTTCATTTGGTTCTGACTGTAAAAAGGAGTAATGTCAGCTGCAAGATCTCGGGAGGCTTGTGCACAGCTTCTTTTATTCTGTACTTTCAAATTATACAGCATCTTATGATGTGTGTAAATTGAGAAACATTACATTTATAATATCACATGATTTTTTTAAAAAAAGAAAAAAAGGTCAGACGCAGTGACGCAGACAGAAAATGATTGTTGGACATCACAAGAACTAGATCACATCTTGAAACTGCAATCAAATTGGTTTATGTAAGTGTCAAAAATGTGAGAAATGAGAGAGAGACGATTGACGTCAGCATAGAAGAGGAAGAGAGGGAATGGGGAGCGAGGATGGGATGGGACCCAGCCTGGAGGCTGGCTGAGGTAAACAGCAACAGAGAGGGAGTGAGGGAAGGCTGAAGAGAAGGGGAGTCTCTGAAGGTAAACACAATGGGATCTGTGATCTCTGACGGTGGACATCTGATCCCCAAAAGCAAGCAGGAGGCTTCAAGTTCAGATTACTGCCTAATGCCCGACTGCAGCTGCACACCTTACCACCCACACACTGTAGGAAAAGTATGAACTGAAATATGCCACCCAACTAGTCAACCAACTACTGACGAAAAAAACCAAACAGATAACCTGAAAGTAAGCCGCACATGCTGCTATTATTAAGAGAACCGAAAGCAAAAAATATTAATGAAACCTAAGGCTATGAAAAAATATAACACTGTACACACTGGAAATATGATGGAAAGTTCAAAGGCACACCAACACTGATCTATTTTGAGCATGCAACTGATTAATTCCATTAGGCTTTAAAAACGAAAAAAGCAGACAATAATAAAATATTTAAATGAATAATGATGAAATAACATTTAGACACTTCACTGTAAGGGTCCTGGCTCACCGTCACGGTTTTCTGGGACACTTGAACAGAACGGTGCAGTTATCAGCAACTCTTGCACTGACCCTACTGTGACAAATATCTGCTGGGAATAAGCCTGTTGTTGCCCAAACTATTCACTCATCCATCTAAAGCACTGAATTTAGGTGCATGCCGCCACTGGACTCCAGAGCAGTGCAGACGTGTTCTTTGGAGTAGCAAATGACACTTATCAATTTGGCGATCTGATTGGCTGAGTCTGGGTTTGGCAGTTGCCAGGAGAACAGTACATTTCTGACAGCATTGTGTAGAGACTGGTGGAGGGGGGATTATGGTGTGGGGTTGTTGGGGTTGGTCCCTTAGTTCAAGTAAAAGGAACTCTTACCAAGAGCTTTTAGACAATTTCACATTTGCAAATTTGTGGGAACAGTTTGGAGATGGTTCCTTCCTATTCCAACATGACTACACACCAGTGCACAAGGCAAGGTCCATAAAGACATGGATGAGCAAGTTTGGTATGGAAGAACTTGACTGGCCTGCACAGAGTCCCGACCTCAACCCGAGAGAACACCTTTCAGATGGATTATAGCGGAGGCTGTGAGCCAGGCCTTTTTTTAATCCATCATGTTCATTCCTTGTAAAGCTTGACTGACTGCACCATGTAAAACACAGAAGCTGGGATAAGAAGCCATAGCACAAACTTTGAACAAGTTTTCAGTGTGACAAAGTGACTCAAACAGCTATCAAAAAACAAAAATACTGTTTATTCTCAAGTGAGCTGCCAATGTGTGCTATTCATTCAAAATGCAATGCACCAAGAAAATGAAGGAGCTGCTCACAGCTGCAAAAGATTACAAGTAATTGTGGTTAAAAAAAAAAGCTCTGGGGCCACGTCAGAGCCCCGTGCCTCTAAAATAAACAACCAAAAAAAAAGGGGGGAAAAAAAGAAACAAAGAAACAAAACAAAGAAATAACCATGGCAATTTGACTGAAGCATACAATTACTATCCAGATTAATCAGGGAGAGTTTCAGTTATTTCCTGTTACATGTGCACATTATGCTTCCACGCACAATTCGGCCAACACGGGGGTCTTTCTAGGTCACTCCCATTTAGTTTTCTCTTGTCTCAACAAAGTAGAATTCCAAGGCAACCGCTCGCAGAAAACAAAAGGCCTGAATGAAAGCTGGAGATACTTGAGTAGCATTGATAAGTATCACAGCAGCGTGGGGTGAGGCCTTGCTGCAGGATTTCCAGTGTGTATTGGAAAGTACCACGAGGCAGCAGTAGCCACTGGATGGGTAATAAGCATGGGGTGCCTGAGGTGATGTTGTTGAGGTAACTGTAGAGGCCGGTAATCTCCCATCTGACACTGATGTCACACCTCAATGCTCACACTACCCACCTACTCTGGCCTACCCGAGAGCACATGGACATGCAGAAAGACAGAAAAACACACACACGGAGAAACACACTCGTCTAAAGAAGGACAATGCCAATTAGGACTTCTCTTGCATTAACCTAATTACTGGGTGAACGAGAGCAGGCACCCAAACCCTGGATTTTGTTTCACATCTCCCTGCCATGCCAACACACACACACACACACACATCTTTTTAGCATACAGGTTACCATCTGTCATGAGCATCCTGCTCATCATTGTTTAATAAGTTACTATAATTGTCTTAACACCTTCCTGACATCCTCCACGATTCAAACAACAGAGGAGCAGGCAGGCTGTGTACAAGCCATATATCAAAATGCCTGACAGCCACAATCCATTAGCGTCTCCTCTGAATGTAACAGGATAAGAAGAAAACCAAGAAGGCCGCAGTAAGAAACGGAGACATCAGGGCCACAAAAATACAAAACGAGTAGAAAGGAACATGCGGTAGGGTTTGTCTGATAAGGGCAGGAGGTGGCCTTGCAGGGAGTGTGTACTGATGACTACTGTGACCCTCGTACAAGCTCTTAGTGCATGCACATTCAGACTCTGAGGGTGGAGATTGTGATTAGACAGACTGGAGACAGGTCAGCAGTTGCCAAACTGAAGCAATCTGTCTTCTTGTGATTTTTCAGATTTTACAGATTGTGAGTTAACAGAAGAGTAAGATTTTCCATCTTTTTCAGTTTTAGATGGTGTGACGTTGCAACAAAAATCCCATACAGACATCTGAACAGGAACAGAAACGAACTTTAAATAGTTCACTTGGTGTATCCAACAGACTTCGAATGGAAACAGTGAGAGTCACAAATTATGAAAACTGCAAAGAGCAAAACTAAAGGCTGGGTTTGAATAAATGCTCCATATCATAAATTGTCTGTCTGCGTGCACCATGATTGTAGAGCAAGTGGACTAAAAGCCAGAGTGGAGCCCGGTTCATATTGGTGGTAGTGTTTTAGGCCTGTTTTTGTTACACTTTTACACCAGTAGCTTTTTCAGTAGCTGCCAATCTGCTTGTCTGCCTGGATTATCATCACTAAGATAAGAGAAAGGCTAGATTTTCCTGGGTGTAATATCTTTAGAGGCCTAAAATTACAAAATCATCCAGGAATTCACAAATGAAAAAAATAATTTGGGATATTTTAAGAAACACCTATCAGATGCATTAATAAAGACAATTATGTGCTTTCTATCATTAGTTTATTGTAACATGCAGACCACTAAGGTCTCTAAACATTACATATATTGAAGGGTAGCTCCCGAATTAACGGAATAACATGAATATCGAAGAGATGTTGGTGACTAACACAAGTAATGTGAGTGTTGAAACCAGATGAGACTTGTCATGCGGAAACCAGTTTGAACCCAGTAGGTGCGCCTATCCCACCTCTCAGTAATCCACCAACGAAGACAAACTGCATTAGAAAGGTTGCGGATGCTTCACAGTTCACTCCAAACCAGTCACCATTTTTTTTCCTTCCTGCGATTCCACCCGACGTGAGCGTGGCTCCTTGTGGGTGATCAGCTCCACCCTGGTCGTGTTGTTTGCACTAGGTGTGACTGACTCACTTCCCCCATGAGCATACCTGTCATCGCCCAGGTCACTATTTCTCCTCCGCTTCATTAAGTACACCAAATCGAAGCCATTCGAGTCCCACTGCTCTTATCATAACGTGAATAATTCAGACTGATAAGAGCCAAATCTGACCGTCGTTACAACGATCACATTATGATTGCTTAACGGGGCGATAACGGCCTCGGCGCACACGCCAAAACTTGTGAGCGCCGCGCGTAACGGAGATATTAGGGGCTTGCCCGCGTCCCACATTTGCATTTAGCCCGAACTAATTCTGACAATTTGTAGAGTGACCACAGGCAGGAGTGACACACAGCAACTAAATAAGTAAACGAGACTCCGGTTTCTTTGTAAGCGTAAAGGGATTGGAATTAGATTACCAGGAGGGTGAACCCGATCCCTGTGGCCACCAAGCTGGGTAATGACAGTAGGAAGGCTGGCACGTAATACAAAATTGATGACACGGCGCAGAAAATAAGTTAAACTTTTACATTTTCTAGATTGCGTAGAAAAGTTTGAACTCATTCTTTTTTCTTTTTTTTTTTAAAAAAAAAAGAAAAAATCCTAGTGAATGTATTACTGAGGCTGCGCATAAAATCGTTAATGGAAAAAAAAGCACTCACCTTCGAAACAGAGAACAAAAGACTAAACTATCTCAGCAAAAGCTCTGCTTCTTTCTTTCAGATCCTCCTCCCAAGGCTTGCTCTAGATTAACCAGCTACGCATATCTTTTCCGTGATTTAACTTCTGACTCAAGCCAGCTTTTTTTTCTCACTCTTTTAGGGCGTGTGCCTGGGAGAGGAGGAATGTGGAAAGAGGCGCAGCTTGAGCAACTCGGGAATATTTTCTTAACAAAGATTTCCGTTGTTCCAAAAAAGAGTCTCGAAAGTGTTTTTCATAAACACTCCCCGTCTCTGCCTCTACGTTTTCTATTCAAACATGCAACTGCTATTTTTTTATTAGATTTTTTTTTTGGCCCAACACACAATTTCTCTCAACAAGTAGCAACAAGTGCGCGCTCGTGTTTAAGTGCGCGTGTGTTCAAAGCCTTACTAACAGACTGATGCATTCAAGCCACACCCTGAAACCCGTTCAAAGAGTGGAAAGATGGAGATCTGCAGCAGAAACACACACAAACACATTAACATGTGAATGCCTGGACAGAAAAGAACACTGAACAATGCTTTTATATTTTATTTACATTTAATTTATAAGTTCAAATCTTGCCCTACAACACCACACCTCTGTTGGTGTCCGGAGGGGAGATGATGATTTCCAGGAATTAGGAAGCCAGGAATGCACCCCCCCCCCACACACACACACACACGCACACGCACACACAGGTTTAAGACATTGCATTCCTATTCTGCAGTTTCATCATACTATTGTGAGCACAAGCGGCTCTAAGTATGTGTGTGTGTGCAGACATTTGTTCTAATGCTGTTAAAACTGTTAAGTGTTATGGGGGGTAGAAAAGAAACACACTATTGATTAAAAAGTACAGTACTCTGAAGCTGAAGCAGGCTTTGGGGTGTTTTCCATTTGGCTGATGTCCAGTTTTTTAGAAAACTGCATGGCACACAGGCGACACAGTAACACACATGGAACTGCGAAAGAGTATCCGAGGACACGTTATTGGCTAAAGCGCCCCATGCTTGTTTGCAAGTTGCCCAATCAGCTGCCAGAACCCCAAGAAGTTGCGCTCTTCATCATTGTTCTTGTCCAATGAGCTCCTAAGTTGGTCAATGGCAGCAGGGTCGCCAGCATTCTGCTGGAAAACAGGAAATCACATGTATCCAATATTAAAAATAACCCTCACAGCCCGTGGTCGATGCAAAAAAATTCGATTAACACTAGTCATGTGTATGGAGCGAGGAGTCAGGGGCAAACGGACCGCACTGGCATGCACACCACTTTAAAAAAATCATGCAACATCAGCAGAAGTGGTTTGGCACAAGACTCTATTGACTCTGTCACCATCTAGTGGCCATTGCGATTATTTCAACTATTCGTGCAAGAAGAAGCATGTGGAATTTTCCACAGTGGGGTGAAGCAGAACTTTATCCTCTAAACATTTAGAGAACAAGACAATCACAAAAAAAGACATGCGTGAAATCTCTGAAGGGCAGCAAATCTTTTTTTTAAATGTATTTATTACAAACTCACTGTATCACTTTTAACATGAAACATTAGATAGAGAGCAACATCCTGTCCCAACATGAGATCATGTAAGTGCTCATTTATGTCATGGCCACAGGCAGGAGTGCTATTAAATGACTCAGTAAGACTACAACTATTAAAGACAGCCCGCACAAATGACTAACACTTAATCACATGGTCATCCAAGGGTTGAGATCCAAACACAGCTCCCCCTTTAAGAAATTACTTTGGTGATTATACCGTAATAATGCAACTGCAGGGAAATAATGCCTTTCAAACTAATGTCTAAATACGACCCAGTAGAGTTCTGGTCTTTTTATTTCACTGCAGTCAGAGTATGAAAGGGGCTAATAGTTATTTTTCCAACTCTGCAGCAGAAATCAGCATATTAACTGTTCATATGTATAGATTATATTGAACAACTGTCAATACCCCCCCACCCCCACCCCCAAAAAACAAAACAAAACAAAACAAAACAAAACAAAACAAAACAAAACAGAGTAACTGGATAAAATATCAGGACATTGAAAAGATACTACATAAAGCCCCTAGCCTGCTGAAATGTATTACATCAATGAGTAAACTGCACAAATGAAATGAATACACAAGTAATGTGCGCTGCTTTTCTTTGTAAACTTACCTTGATATAGTTAGGGAGCTCTGAGGAGATTAGCCTGCAAAATTCCTCTCTGCTCAGTGTGTCCGAGGAACCATCAGTGCCGGCAAAGGCCTTAAACCGGGACACCAGCACATTAATGGCCAATTCCATCACAGGCTGGAAAACAGAGAGGAGAAAAAGAGAGCTGATCAGAATGATAAGACATTTTCCCAAATATATCAAATACTGAAAAAAAATTATGCATGATGAAGTTCAGGAGAATTCTAAACGAGAATTTGAGCAGGAGTAAAAGATACTGGAAATTCACCACATGCATGTGTATTTGGTGAGGACATGAGCCGTTCTTCTCCTTTTGTAGCCTGCCTTTGATGGGTTAAGAAGATAAATCATTATAATCGGTAAATGCTAATCCAAATTTCCAAAGAAACCTTTTTTCCATGACGCAGTTGTGTTTTCAGATGCAAGCACAACATGCTTCATCTCATTCGGGAAAACCCCAGAGTGACTGAAAATTGGAGTTAGGAGAGGTTAATATTAACATTTTGCAATGCCTGTGGACATGGCGCTCAGTAGTTTTTTTTAATCTCTTTTTGTGGGTCATCCCAGTGCCCAGACAGTTGATTTCCTTTGCTTCGTGCGAGTATGAAAATGTGGGTAGAATGCTGCGGAGAGCAAAAAGTACAGCAGTACATCAGGTATATAATTATACTGTCTGTATATGGAAACTTTTGAATGAGGATGAGAATGAGGCACTTGGGTTTTACCTCATAAAGCTATTTTTATTTAAAGACTAAAGCTCTGACAGGATGTGCACAATTGGCATATTAGGGAGGCAGTTAGCACTAACAAGCACATTGGCTTTATCATCCAAATAGCCCCACTTCTAGTTTTTGTTTCTCAGCTGTATGACACACACCCAAACACACACACATCTTTATTCCCTTATACTCAAAACAGCAGTATTTAGTTCTCCCCCTTCCATTCCCTTGGCCATCATTGAGGAAGGAGAGTGTGGCAACTAACTCAAAATAAATGGCTTAGCAAGGTGGCTGAAAATTGCTCCCCTACACAGTCTTATAAAAGCCGCAGAGCTTTCAGTGCGGCAGTGCTGCTAGTTGCCTTAGGATTGATGTCTTGGGACTGCAGCTGCAGGTGTATCTCTGTCTGAGGACTTGTCTTAAAGTTCTCAATTGCTGCTTATGTCCACAACACTAACATTTGGCCTTGAGACAAACATTATAAACCTAAAGGTTTCACAGGCTAAATATAAACTGAAATGACTGCCTTGGGATTGCAGGGCTTTACCAACCACTCAAGTTACAGTTTGTATCCACACTTGTAAAATGTAATGAATTCAGTAAGTGGGCACCAAAGATTTAGTGTCACCAACTATCTGACCAAATTTAAACAAATACTCTTACGCTCTCCCCACCTGTTACGGTGTAAAAGAATGACCTGAAATTTGTTTTTGCAGAAAGTTGTGTCACAGAGAAGCTTTCCTTTTAGCTTTTGGATATATCATGGCTGACTCCATTTATCCTACAACACACCAGTGTGAAAGCTTGCTTTGAAATGCAGTCATAATTATTGAATAAATTATTGACTTTAGTCCAAAAATGTGTTTAATATCACAGTGAAGGTCCAAATGAATATTTATACTATATGTGAAGAAATTGAGATATGCGGTTCATGAGAATATGACCTCTGCAGGGTCGTACAGGCACAATGCCCTGAACCAGGGCTGTTTTTGTGTAGTGTGGAAAACTGCAACAACCAGCCAGGTCCACATTCCACCTTCCAGTGTCAAGAGAGAATGATTGACTGACAGGCTGAATAACATGAAATCACAGTAGTCACCTGTGTCTCCTACTGTTTGAGGGGGCATCAGCACAGTGATGTAGTTGTTGCACCAACTGTATGGATCCTGCATGTTCTCCCTGTGGCTTCCCCCAGTCCAAATACATGCATGCTAACTGGTGGTCTCCCTGTGGCTTCCCCCAGTCCAAATACATGCATGCTAACTGGTGGTTCTCAATTGTATGTAGGTGTGAATGATTGCATCTATAGGTAAGCCCTGCAACACACTGCTGCACCCCACCTCACTCCATGACACTGGGATAGGGCGCAGCCCACATTTCCAACAACCCTTAGCTGGACAAGCAGTTAAGTAAAGCATGCATGGATGCCAGATAAAAGATCAACTTAAAATGACCACAGTATATTGATCGCTGATCTCTCAACACACAAATACATTAAGTTGTATCAGCAGATTTAACTACATTTAGGAGTCCACCAGTTTTAGAAACAAATGGGACAATTGCTAAAACAACAAACTACGTTCAAATAAGTGTTCAATAAGAACAGTTTTTGTTCCTAACCTTGCAGAATCGTCAGTGTCATAAGTTTGTGATAAGAAACAGAACCCTAGTTCAATAAGTCTGATAATACAAGGGTGGTGGTGGAGTGACACACAAGTGTAATGCAGCGTGAAGCTGGATGGGTGTGAAAAGGGAGTGCCGCTCCAGCCGGGCGAAGTGTCAAGTGTGTGGCAAGAGCCCGTGGCTTATCTGTCATCATGAAGGAGAACCTGTTACAACGAGCATACACTTCCAGGAAGTATTCATTAATGCACCGGTTTTGTCTTGAAAGGAAGACAAAAATCAAGTATTCATCAGAGAGGCATTAAATTCATTTTATTTTTATGCCAGTCACACAGGAAAACACAACTGCACTAACATTTAAAAGTTGTCTGTGCTACCACACACTGTGCGGCAACCATTGAAAAACAGTCTATGCTGCTGAAGGCCTTTAAATAACCTACACAAGTTTATCAGCATGTAAAGAGAAAGAAAATTGCTTTCAAAAACTTTTTCGAAGTACCATCACTGACCATAAACGTTACATTCGTCACAAAAACAATAACTTAAGGACATCCGCACAAGTTCTGCACCTGAAAAGCAATAAACATGCTCAACATGTCAATATCTCAGTGCCGATCAATGCATCTTCTCTAATATTAAACCTACAGCTATAATTATACATTTGTAAATTTCAGCAAGTTCCTAAACACAATCATACATGTACAAACAGAAATGTCATGAGTACAGACCCTCACTAACCATTTTCAGCAGTCCATCCTTTAGCCAGCCGCTTAGGATAATTTGACATTAGCAATCAGGCTTCAGTCATTAAAACCTGAAGATGGCACACTGCAGTTACCGGCCTGATCAGGAAATAAGCAGACTTCAACAGTGCACAGTGCCGTTTGCAGAGAAAAGTAGTGTTTGAATAAGTGTTTGAACTACGCAGTATGTTTTAGAACTCTAAATCAAGCCAAGTGTCATCTCTGGGATGCAGAAAGAATATAGGATTGTGCAGAGAAATGACTTTCAGACCAATGGTTTACATTAGCTGCATGTGCTCGGTCCCAAATAAATAGCTCTATGTAGAATATTAGACTAAGCAAGTGGACACACACAAAAATTAAAGTCTGATGTATAATCAAGCCCTTCCTATATGACAGTGTATTCAAATGTGTGCATGTGTGGACTCCCCCCCACCCCCAAAAAAAGAAAGAAAAATGAAAACAATAGTGAATCACTTGGACAGCAGATGGAGGTAAAACACAAAAGGCCAGCGTGCAAAAAGCATGACAGGTTGATAAATGTATACTTTTAAGCCTTTGTGGTCCAATAAGAATTGTTCCCTTTGAGTAAACCCTCGTCCACCCTGACTCCTTTTAGCCACTTTTGACAGATCCATCAATTCTATCATTTCATCAGCCACGTCCTTGTCCGCTCTCCTTCCTCCATTCCCCTTTGATTCTCCCCTCTCTCTCGCCAGCTCATGGCATTGAAAACTTTTTCATGACTTCTCTCTCAAACTCCTCCATTTCATCCTCTATGGCACCATCTTCTTCCCCGTTCTCCTCCCCTTCCACCATGTCTTCTAAAATATCGCCCAAATCTTCAACAAAATCTTGAAAGCTCATCCGATCATGAACAAAAATTCCATCCTTAAAAAACTCTGTAGCCAGTTTTTGGAGCTCCTGTCTCTTGGAACTATCCACACCTGCCTGCTCTGCCTTAGCTAGATAGGTCTGGAGGATGGCCTCAAACTCAGGTAAGCGGACAGGGAGCAGCCGGTCAGCCTCTGCACAGGACTCCAATGAGTTACACTGCTGTGGAGGTTTAGGACTGTGCTGGAGACGCTCTCTCTGCTGGACCCAGTACTCAGGCTGTCCTACGGAGGGTTTGCGATGTGTGTGAGAGGGCTTTTGGTCTCCATATTGATGTTCTTCCTTATGGCCATGATCACTTTTAAACTTGTCCACATCTTTGCGTTTCTGGGAATGCAATCTCTCTTTTTTCCAGTCTTCATTATGCGTCTTCTCGTTCCACCCTCCTCTCTCTTTCGACTGTTCCCACTTCTTGTCCTTGTTCTTCCATTCCTTATCATGTTTTTGACGTTGACTCTTCCGTTCGTATTCATTCCACTGCTTCCCGTCATCCTCCTTTGACCTTTCTTTGCCATGACTTTTGCCGTCTTCCCGCTTCCTTTCGCCCTTTTCTTTCCCCGATTTACCCTGACGTTTGTCATTTTTATCCTTCCACTCTTTCTTCTCTCCTTTTTCTTTCCAGTGTTTATCCTCCCATTGCTCTTTGCCACTTTCTTTGAAGCCTTCTTTCAGCTTCTTCCATTCCTTTTGTCCTTTCTGTCTACCCCCATGATCCTTTCCTTCATTCCAATTCTTGTTCTCCTCATTCACTTTCTCATGCTTTGCTTTTTTCCTGTCTACATCTTCATTCCATTCTTTTTTCTCCCTCTTTTCAATCCACTCTCTTTTTCCTTCCCCATCTTTCCAATGCTTTCCTTCATCATCTCTGCTAGTCTTCTCTTTCTTCAAGTCTTTCTCCTTCCTTTGTTGTTCCCCTTTGCTATGCCTCTTTTGTCTACCTTCCTTATCGCTTTCCTTGTCAGACATTCCATGCTCATGTTTTTCCCTCTTCCATTCTCTTTTACCACCATCTTTATGGTCCTTTTTCTCCCCCTCCATCAGGGCAGCTTTTTTCCTCTCTTTCCCCTCTTTGTGCTCTCCAATGTCATATTTATCCCTCTTCAGATCCTTGTTTTTCTCCTTCAGGTCATCTCGTAGATTCTTTGTCTGTCTCTCTGTGAACCCAGCCGATTCCTGCCTGCTGTCCTCTGGCTGACCAGGCGGGGGCAATGTAGGAAGCTTCGCAGATGCTTGAGTTGTCGGACTGCCTGCTGGAGCAACCACAAAAAGCAAAAGTAAAACAGATAAGTGTGCATTACATTTCAGGAAGAGAAAAGAACAAAAATGATGGAACTACTCCCTAGCTTTCTCATAACTCATCTTTCTACTCTCCTTCACATCCCCTCCCTCACTCCCTTTGTACCTGAGGAGAGTTTTAATTCTGTCACAGTGGATCTCAGTGTTTCTAGTTCTTTCTGTAGGGCCGGGAATGACTCCAACTCTTTCTTCATCCTCTCATTTTCTTGCTGAAGGACAGGGAGAGATGCCATCTCTGTCTTCAACCTACTGTTTTCCTTCTCCACCGCCTCCCACCTCAGCTGCTCCTTTGCTCCCTCTGCTGCCTGTCCCTGGGCTACTTTTAGCTCTTCTTTCTGTGCCTGCTTAAAGAAAAAGAACAGGAAAAGAGGGTCCTGTGAGAATACTATATTCTCACTGACACCTTTATGCACAGACTCACATTTGTATAAATATGTGTATAACTGTACACACACAAAGAATAGATGAGGTGAGAGACAGAATGGAGTCATACCTGAAGCTGGGCCTGTAGCACAGAAATCTGTGCATTCCCTTTGGCTAGCTTATTTAAAAGCTCTGAATTCTCAACATCTATCGGGGGTGGTGAAGCCCCTGGGTTAAGCCACTCCTGTCAACAAACAGAACAACACAATGGCAAGATATTCAAGTCCAGTCATAATAATTATAGCTGGAGTGCAAAGTCGCGGCGTGGAAGAAAAAAAAAGATGTACGTGTTAATGAAACTGGAAAGAACAAGTATCACAGTGGGTAGGCAACAGCCCTAATGCTGCCAGTCTTGTGGGTGGATCATTAAAAAAATATCAAAGTTAAAATAGTGGTACTCATTGTACTGTAAAATTGATACTAAAATGCCACATTCATTATATGCTGAATAACGGTTAGAGTAGAAGGAACACAGACAGTGGAGGGAGAACAGACGTCAGACTGACCTGCTTTCCTGGTACCGCTCTCTCTTTCAGATCTCTTGCACCATAGTCACTCTCTGCAATTCAAAGCTCAATTTCAATGTGCATAATAAATTAAAATTCACATGAAAATTTCCTATATTGCTCTGCACATAATTTTAAAAATGTGGCAATTAAGGTTTCTGACAGTGAAATACAGCTCAGCTGAGCAGAAAAGCAACATTACAAAGTGCAAGAAAGTGAATCTATATAGACTCCTTGGCAAATTCCTGTTCAAACCTTTACCTCATTCACATGTATTTGCTTTTCAAATTATGTCAAAATTAGGTGATTGACTCGATAACACATGCCTCTAAAGCTAATATTTACAAAGTGGTGCCATCTTTTTACAAAAGCGAATAATATCATGATGACAAAACTTACATTTAAAAGCATGAAGAGCTTTAAACCCATTTTTCTGCATGCTCACCCACACATGCAAACATGCTGTGGTCAACAAACATTTCATTAATTCAGTGACTCGCGTGCACACAGAAAGAACCTACCCTCATCCAGGTCCATGAAGATACCTGCAGGTATAGTACACCTCAGTCTCAGAGAACCCTTCATCTAGTCCAGTTACTGTACTTTCTATTTTCTTAGCTCACATTAGCGTCTCCAAATCCATCTAAAATATTTTTTCTTTTTTAAAGAACTTTTTAACATGCCTACCAGAGAAAAAGATGGTGCCAAGGCCTAACAGAATGAGAGCACCCAGGATGCACTTGTTCACAGAAAATCCACTCTCATCTTCTCTCTGTGGCAGGTGAAATTCTTCAACTTCTTCCTCCTCCTCCTCCTCTCTTCTCCCAATCTGCTCCAGAGAGGCTAAAAGGGACCTTCTCTTCTTCACCTCTGGCTCTCCCTCCTCTTCGGCTTTCTCGGTCCTCTCCTCACCTGCTTCTGAATCCACAGAGTGGCGGCGGGAAACAATATTAAAGTACATTTCAACCAATAATTATTTTACAGATTTATTTTACAGGAAAACCTCACACTGTGAAAACACCCCAACACTAAATATGCAGTTGGTAATTTTCCAACTGATTCATTTTAAAAACAAAACTGCAGCACAACTTATTGTGTAAAAATTTCTCTTCCCTTTATATAACTAATACCACTGCAGCTATGAGACTAACTAGTGTGACAAGAAACATAGAAAGTAAAACTTGCTTCTTTATTGGCTCTGCCAGGCATGGTATGCTGGTTAATTTGCTCCGTTGGCATTTTCTTGCATTCAAGCTGCATAAATCAGGCTGGCTTTGAAACAAGAGAAATGATACAACTGGGCTCTGTAAAGAACTCGCTAATGCTGAACCCTACTTTTTAAACACAAAGTTTATGAAAGAAGTGCAGAACAGAGCGAAAGAAGACTAATCTTTGATGCTGTAGCAGTACAAAGTACTGCAAACCAGAATGACTACACTGCAAAAAACCTAAGTGGTTCCTGTCCCTCTGAAGCCAATTTACTTCTGCAGGGTGTCATGTATCTGAAAGTTTCTGTCACATCACGCTCCCTTCCCCATACAGAGTGTAGACTCTCCAGACAACCTCTTGGCCCAGATACTAAGTCCAAAACCAGGCGGCCCAAGTACATTTCAAGTACTATGTAAGATTTAGTCTCCAGTTGTAGAAGAGAAAGGATACATTCCACTTAGTTTCGCTTGCCATGTATATAGTGACATACATACAATAAAACACACTGAAGTTATGGTATTTAAGTAATAATGACCTGACTTTTGCCGTGTTCATACCTGCTTCTTTTTGCAAGTCGGTTTTTCCTGGATACAGATCTGGCTCATCCCCTTCTTGTTTTAGCTCCTCCCCATTTTGCAGATGCTGCATTCCTTCCTCCTGCACAAACTCTGCCGTTCCAAGAGTCTCTGTGCTCAACAGTGAACGTGGAGGCTCCCCAGGGGAAGGAGTTACATGAGTGTAGGAGTCAGAGTATGAATCGGGGTCAGAGCTGCTCTGCGCTGGGCCCTCAGGTAGGCCCCCTGCCTGGCTGACTTCATCACTGCCATGGTTCAAGTTGCCAGAGACGTCCAAAGAAGAAGGAATGGGGTTATTCGTGACAGAAGCGGGCACAGAGGTGGGCTGATCACCACTAGAGTCTCCACTTATCTCAGCTGTGTTTTCTTTTGATACCTGGATTTAGAATGAGGTCATAAAAGAATAGTTGAAAGTTTTTGCACTTCCTACATTTCAGCATTTTTGATTAAAACTCAAGCAATGCACTTCCTGTAAATACCACTATAGCTACAGTTTTCAACAACAAAAAAATAATAATACATGTTTTGTCTTAAATAAAGGTGTGAATGCCATTTAGAAATATTGTGTTGAGTTATCATTAGAGTAAAGAATGCTATTATAAGTTACAGCCTAGCAACAGCTAAAGTGAGTCACTTTTTAAATGAGGAGAAAATGAGAATGATAATGTGGGAGCTGTGCTGCTAGCTGAAAAAAGGCAAATTCTGTCCAATCAGAATTGAGTGTTCTCTTCCGCTACAGTATAAATAGTTTTAGCATGCAGTCTTTGAGCATTCAAAAATTAGTAATCCCTTAAACCATGGGATTGTTAGAATATTCAAAAATGGCAGAATGCTTTCATTGGCCTATCTAAGCTACACTCAGCTAAGCAGTGTGACAAATGGTACTTTTACAGAACAGAACATTGTATGTATTGCAGTCTTACTAGGTAGTTCACCACAGGGAGCCCTTCTGCAGACTCTGCACCATTTGAAGGCTGGTTGTTGTCCCCAGGACCTGGACCAAACACACAGGAGGGGAGCCATTTAGGACAGCAATTCAGCATTTTTCAATTGTGACTCCTTGAAGTGGAGCAATTCTCATTCGTGACACCAACACCTGCCCCCGGTGTGCACAGGCAGAACGGTTGGCAGTAGGGATGCGGTGTATTTTTCTCTGTTTTACAGGTCATTTTCTTTTATTAGAGTCATTTCTGGTTGCTTTGGTAATAATTTTGAAACTACCAGCTATTATTGGAAAACTAATACACCAAGTGCAGAATCTTACAGAAAATGAAAAAGTTATATTTTTCCAGCAAAAGAAAACAATTCTGAGAAACTTGTAAAAAGTTGCATTCATACGTCACACCCAATCCATCATATATAAAAAAACAAAAACAAACAAAAACCCTTGACGCATCAGCTCCACACTGGTAATATAATAACTGGAATGAAAAACATGCCTGGCTTTAGGTTTTATGTGAGCTTGGCACAGTGGTTTGCAGTAAAGTTTTGTCATATATACTAAGTAAGCAGATGAGCCAAAAAAAACAAACAAACAAAAAAAAAAGCAGGCCAAATGTCATTGCTATTGTGGATCAAGTCATACAACTTCCCATTCTCATGGAAAGCATCAAATGGAGTGCAAAGCAATAACCTACCTATTAAGGCTTTCAAAACCCTTAATATAAACTTACAGATTGTAAAGCAAAGAATGAACATTCAGTTTGCCACACTGGCGACAGTGTTAGTATACTCTCAGGTCCTAATCCGGATATGTGGTTAAGAAAATAAATGGTTGGAGGGATGTGCCTAATCCGGATATGTGGTTAAGAAAATAAATGGTTGGAGGGATGTGAAGGCACCTGGTGCAGACGTCTGGCTTTTTTCATGGCACTCCGTCCCCATTGTCATAGGCCGCATCATGGTTTCAGCTGCAGTTCCCTAAAACAAGACAAAAAACAGACAGAACACATTAGGGGTGGGCCATATCATATCCTTCACGATAATACCAATTAAAAAAATCTTTCCTGGGAAAATAAACTAGAAAAAGCATTTCCTGAAGAAAGTGCTACAGTGAATGCTTGCAGCTGAAAGATCGGTGCTGAAGTGCTAAGAAATGCTGAAATGCCAAAAAACTTTGAAGCACTTGCATGCTCCACAAATCCCTTTGAAGTATCATCAGCCAATCAGAATGCCCCTACACGCTTTGATCTGCCAACTGAAAGGAGATGTGCAACTGCTGAAAATGCAGGCACTCTGGCAGAGCCCTGTTGAATTTGCCTCGGCGCACCTGTCGAACAAATGCTTCTTAATTAAAAAAACGTAGCTCCCATCAAAATAATTTTTGAACTGCGAGCGTCACAAGGACCGGCTCTAAACAGTGGTCATTTTTATTTTTCTGTGTTCAAAAATAAAGTCAAAAACATGGCTTCGTTTTTAAGCTTGAATGGCTTACTTAAGCTCAAAACTGAATGAATTAAGATTTGAAGAATTCCCCCTTCACTTTGAATGGGGCAAAAAATTCATAAAAAGCTGAATATTTCAAAAACTATAAAAGTTATGAACCAGAAAAGTAATAGCAGTAATGTCCTGAAGAAGCTGAACGTTTTGATACCAGAACAGTTTCTGTAGCCTAAACGTAGCTGGAGTTTTTAACAACAAAAACGTACGAAACAACAACAACAGTGCTTCAAGCATTCACAGAATAACAATAAAGAAAACAACAATGCTATGAATGCTTGCCTTCATTCACAGCATT
>VUQK01011855.1:12389-26481 GCA_015106715.1 Bujurquina vittata
GCGTATACACGGTATTCTGCTAGACCTAAAAAAAAAAAAAAAGCTTTGCTTCCACCATACGGTACGTGCCCAAACAAAGATTAAACTTCACCGGAAACAAAAAAAAAAAAAAAAATAAATCAAAAATGAAACAACAAATGTGGAATATCTTTAAAGACTTCTGCCATCAAATTGTGCCCCGGCCTGAAAGTCCATACAGTTACAGGAATTATCAAAAATTGTCAGTAGACGCAGCTTAGCTATCAGTATGAGAAGCCTATATGATAGCCTTCCTGTAAATACACCTCTGGTATGGGTGAAAAAAATCTTATGTGACCTCCTTCTTAAGCTATTGCTTTCACAAAATTTTCCCTAAACTTGACCTCTCACCGTGAGGTCAAGGTCACCAAAATTTAAACTCATCCAAGATTTTTAGCAGATACACATACCATACTTTCTTTGTTTCTTGAGTTATCACACTTGCAAGATTTTCAGAAAAACCTGACCTCTGACCTTGAAGCTGATATTTGAACTCATGCAAGAGTTATAGTAGCTGCATATATGGTATCAATTTGAAAATCGTACAGTGCCTCGGTTGAGTTATCGTGTACACAATGTTGAAAGTTGGCCACCCACCCACGGGCGGGGTGACAACAGTACCCCATCAGCCTTTATAGGCTGAGATGGAAACAAAAAAAAACACCACTTTAGTGCTGTTAAAAAAACATTAAGCAAAAACACACCTTCACACAAGAGCCAAATACTGTTTCAATCAATATTGACAAGGGTTATGAGTTGCTACAGACTAAATTAACAAGGCCTTATTTTTGCAAATGGTACAAAGATTTGGTCCATTTAACAGGCATACTGAATAAAACAGTGTGGGGCAAAGAACAACTGTTCGTGTTGTCCACAGCTTGGCAGCATGGCTGAAAGAGGAGAGCTTCTATAACGCAAGCACACTTCTCACATTTTGGAATAAACTGTGGTTTAAGTGGCACTCTTCACAATTACAAATGTTTAATTTTCTAGAGGGCAACTGTTTAAGCAACGATCAACTTCAAGCTGTGTTTATATAAAAGGCTTCTCGCCCACCCACAGTTCAAATTCAGTGGTTTAAATCAGAAGTGAAAGCCTTCTGATTTCACCTACTACTGTGACCAAGTCTCATATGAAGAGTTAAAAAACAAACAAGGGTCAAACTTTGCAGACAAAAAGCAACAAAATACAGATCTAGACAATTTACATTTACATTTGGAGCTACAGTGCCAGCAGGTCTGAGCCTGCAGTTTCAGCAAACCTGCACCACCTATTGGCAAGCAGAAAGACAGCAGCAGCAGCAGTTTGGAACTGCACATGCAGACATGCCAGTGTGCGTCAAATAAAAACTGCCACAATTTTACCTGTTTTACTGCTGCAAATGTACAGCAGCGTAGTTCAGGTAAGGTCTTTTTCACTGCTGTTCTTATGGCTGCCAAAATACTGGCTGACTGTGTAGAATATGACAATGGAAAGAGGTGGCGGTATGTTTAGAAAATAAACTTCACAGATGCGCCTCATTAGCCTTACCTGTGTATCTGGTCTTGCTTGCTGGAACGAACAGGAGCCAAACCATCAATCTCATCAAAAAAAATAATGGATGGCCTCATCAGGTAAGCCTGGTCGAAATCAGACACAAGACCAAAGTCAAACTCACTTAATTCCACCCACCAAAAAATGTATTGCACTCACTTCTTAGCTTTACCTGTATTTAAGTAGTAAGAACTACAATAGCTGAAAACACACCATCAGAAACAAATTTCACTGATAATTCAGGTAAACTGGCTGGACATATGTTTAGATGGATATTGTCAAAAAAACTGTCTTTGACCTCATCAGCGTGCTGCTGAGGTGGCTCACCTGGTCAAAGAGCAGGCGTAGCTGCCGTTCTGATTCACCAACCCACTTGCTAAGGCAGTCGGCTCCTTTCCTCATGAAGAAGGAAACCTTCCTGTCACCCTGACTGCACTCGTTGGCAAGAGCCCGCGCAACCAGGGTCTTTCCTGTGCCTGGTGGGCCGTAGAACAAACACCCTCTAAAAAGGGAATGGAGAGGGATGGGGCCTTAGGTTATGTGATAATTACACAGTACACCACTTTTTAGACTCATCTCAAAAACTACATAAAGGGAATGTTCCCTCAGTGGTTCATCAATATTTGATGCTAAGAGAACTTCAAGCTGTAAATTGTTGGGATAACTCATTTTATGCTCATTTCTAGCCTTAATCAACTTCAATTAGTACATATAATTATCTTAACATGCACAATAAACATAAATATAATGTCATAATGTTTTAAATGTACAGCATAAATTACAGATGAATAATCTTACATTCTTGCAGTAAGTTCTCACCTGGGAGGCTGAATCTTGAACTTCTCAAAGATCTCAGGATAAAGTAGAGGGAATACCACCATCTCCTTTAGTGACTGAATGTGATTACTGAGACCACCCACACTGTTAAATCTAACCTAAGGAGAACACAAAAAATCACACACATTTATGTCAGTTTATCCAATGTCAGAAGAAGAGTGGTTTAGAAAGTGGAAGAGAAGAACAGGGCTTATTTCTAATTGGCTGCTTTTGGGTAACAAGCGTTACCTGTACATACACTAAGCTTTTTCATGGGAATGTTGTCCATGACTTTTTGGTATTGTTTATGTTTTAGTATTAATCATTATTTTCACTCACTGAAGTGTCAAGGTTCATCGGGTCCACATCAGCCAAGCTTGCACCCACTTTCACCCGATCGCGCAGCACCCCACTAGCCAGGTCTTCAGCGGTCAAGTTCATGGGCAAACACCTGTTGCAGCAAACGCAAGTGAAATAAGAGAGTACATCGGAGAAGTCAAAACACTGGGGGAAGGAGAAAGAAAGCAGCAGCTACAGCACCTGTTCCTGGCGCGAGTCATGCTCTTGCTTTTCCGGCGCTCAAAGCGTTCTTCATCAGAAGATGAGGTGGTGTCACTGCTGTGAATGGCATGTTTCTTAACTCTGCAGAAGCGTGACAAATCCAAGATTCACAACTTTAGAACTTTTTTTGTTTTTTTATAACCACCACTCTGAGCTCATTACTCATACTAGTGAAAAGCTACTTATGAAAGAGACAGTAACATGTTCAGCATCAGATTTGGGCTTTTCACAATTTTTCTGCCCACCTTATATGGCTTCTCCTTGCTGGGGATCTGTGGGTGTCAAAAAGTGAGGGGTTGCTCTGTTTTCTGTTCACAGGCTCTGAAAGAAAGCAAACGCAAAGTGATTGGTGGTTACACTCTGAGCTGCTAAACTGATTCAAATGTAGTTAAACTGAGAAAAGCATTCAGAAAGTGGAAATCATACCTAACAAAAATATACAAAAAAGAAAAACATATTTACCAATAGGCGGTGCTTCATATCTCTGCACTGTTTTACGCTGCCGCAGATTGTATGGTCTGTCATTTTCCTCCCCCGCCTCTTCTGCTTCATCTCCTTCATCATCTTCATCATCCTCTGCATCCTCCTCCTCCTCACCATGAGACTCTGAAAGCCAAAAGTACCATCTTTAAATTTCAGAGTACTGCCATTTCCAAAGTACACTAAGCAATCATTTTTTTTTTTAAAGTTTCGATTAATTCAGTTTAAGATGAGGTACTTCATAAAGTTTTCATGATCTCTTCACTGATGCTTCACTGATTCATAAGCAGAACATTAATAGGAAACAGACCTTCCGTTCCTTCCTCCTCTTCCTCCTCCTGCTCCGTTTTGCTCATGACTTTGTGATGTGCAGGCATGTTGAAAGTGCTCCTGCGCATGGATTTCCTGCGTTTCACCCGAGAATACATGTCCATGTTTTCCTGAAAGAGGACAGACTTAATGCCAACACTTGCATTGACCTTACACAGCCAGCGGTACTTTTCAAATTGTGGGTTGTGTGCCTGCAGCGTTGCTTTGCTCACCTCCTCAGTTTCTCCAGTCCACATGCGAAGCCGCTCCACCTCACGATTCTGCCTGATGCTGCTGATGTTGTCCATCTCCTGGAGAACAGCCTCAGCGGTGCTGCGCACACATAAAACAACACAGAATGAGAAACAAGGGAACAGCTTTGTCTCAAGTGTTGTCTTTTCAGAGTTCAGAATCTCAAAAATGTTTTTCTCTCTACTCATACTTCATCTCAAACCCTGAACCAATAAACACTGGCAAACTTAAAAAAACTCCACATACAAATACTATTTAATAAGATAATAAGAAATATTTTTATGGTCTGCTTCCATATGGTCCAAAATTAATAAAGTGTGTTTCTGATGAACTGTTTATCCACATTTCCAGCTTTTCCTCTTTTCAATGCACTACTGAAAAGAATCACATTAATAGCATAGCTACCTGTTGACCAGCTGGTCAAACAGCAGGCTCTGATTGAGATGTTCAAATTGGCTCTTCTTCACCCGACAGCTCCTCTTCAGCTCCACATGGCCATTCATATGAGAGTGATCTCCCCCTCCACTTTCCTCATTCCGGTGACTCATATGAGCTGCAGCATAGAAAGAAAACACAGTAGAAATTGGTATTTTTTTTAAAAATCATATTCTTCCCAGATGATTATTCATTAAATAGGGATAAACTGGGGAAAAAATGCTTTACCGTGCCCATTTTGCATGATGCGAGACGAGAGCCTGTACAACAGAAAAGAGAAAATATGTTTGATGACTGCGCAAAAGATGGCAATTAATCCAACAATACTGTTTAGGAACTTAGGTTAAAGTTTGCTGATGTTGCTGACCACTATGCACAATAAGGCTGCTGGATTACAGCAAAAAACATTAATCAATTAGTTTTGGAGGTAACGCTGACCTGGATTTTTAATTAATTTTTTTAAAGGGATTTCCATGAACTTTAAAGAAGAAAAAAAAGAGACAGGTAGAGGCAGTGGGTGACACAGGGTCATCTAGAAGAAGATTGTAGGTCCAGCCTAATCCTCCTTTTTGAAGGTAAAGACATTGTCGTGAGGGCAGCTACTAGTCTGCCTCCTGTGGAGAGCCCCAAGTGGCAGCAGACTGTTGCAAACTAATTATAGTGGGCCGAGGAGATACCCTCAAAGACAAGGATAACTGCTAATAATTCATCCTCAAGTTCACCTATGGAAACGTCATAGTTTTTTCTACCTCTAAATACATCTAAATAAGCACTCTTTTAGTTGTCTTTTCTAGAGCTGAACTAAACAGAAAGTCAATTTGAACTTTTAGTAACGGGTGAAAGTACACCACTGTAAATTAAAGGGTCTCTGTGATAGTGGTGGTGGGGGGGGGGGCTTAAAAAGATTAAATATGTATAAAGAAAAAAATAAGAAAAATACATTAAAATAAAGAAAAGAATTGTAAAATAGTGAAAATGAATGCAAAAGCAGTAACTGAATTATCCAGATTATTTTCTCTTCATAATTGCTGTAAGCCAAACTCATCACTGATCATAACTTCAAATCTGGTTACTCACCCAGCACTAAAACATGACATGCAACCACAGAGCTCTGATTTGACAGCCAGTACCACAATATATCCATCTTGAACAGCTCTGACTTAAATAAATTTATTTGTGTAGACAAACTAGGCCAAGAGCTGACCTTGTGCGGTAGGTGGGAATACCCCAGCTGACCCTCTGGCCCTTAGTCTGAGGAGATGGCGAGGTATCGCTGGAGCTTGGCTCAGAAGCAGTCTGCCGCCGTGTCCGCTTGGAAGGCGGTGCAAACCGTGGACTGCTGGGACTGCTCGCATCACTGCTGGGTTCCTTCTGTTGGACAAACACATGCACCAGAACTTAGGGAGGGAAGGCAAAACTGTGACACACGATCAGAAAATGCAAGCAAATGAACAAGAGGATACAAAGCACAGAGAGAATGTTTCAGAAATATCTGCACAATAAGTTTCCCTGAATATCAAGTAAAAAAATATTTTATGTAAAAAAAAAATAGTAAGATACATACATACATAAAAATCAAGGAGAGAAGAAAGCAAGCTCTCCAAGCATCAAATCCAGAATGGAGGACTGCGTTGAGACAAGACACCCTGAAACCACTTCCTCAATGTATTCTGTGAATCTCAGCACAACACCAACCAGACATATGCCCTTGATGCTCATGCCCTTCACAGCTTAACTTCCCCGCTGATATGTGAGCATATCTCGCTGTTGTCATAGGCAACTGTCTGCAATGCTGACAGAGGGGTTTGTCTGACTGGGTGGATAGATAGATGCAGACAGACTGTAAAATGCAGGATGTACCAGGAGTGAAGAAATGCACAGAGCCAGCCCAAGAGGTGCACCATGAAATCATTTCCACATGTGAATCTCTTTCCAAACACTGTCACAGCACAGCAGGCAATTCTGAGAAGTTCTGACATGGTCAACATGGAGCTAACACAGCAAAATGGCTGGCTGTATGGAGTCCAATGTTAAACTGTCTTCTGGTAATATAGATATTTGAAAAATTGTAAAAGTGTAAACTCAGTTTCCCACAGTACTCCCTTCCGTTCGCACCATGTAATATCAGGTGTCTTCAGTAAGTCTGGACTTGACCCAGGGATTACACGAATTTCTTGACCTACAATTTCACGAAGTTCCCCCCAGTCATCAAAACAACCGCTAAAACCCAGGAAAGGCTAACAGCAATCAACAGATTTCTGATCGTTGAAATGTCTTCTTTGTCTGTGTTAACTGTCGAAATAATCGTAAATACTACGAAAACAGAGCTTCCTGTCTTGCATAATCTCAATGTTTACATTTTTAAACAAAGCCTGTCAAGCAAGCTTGTAGGTCGGACGGTCGGGACTAAAAACTGAAGCTGCTTTATCAAATCATTCTTTCGATGAATATATGGGAAGTTTTAACTCAATGAGTGTGTTTAAAACACTAAATGTAAAAATCCAACCTCCCCATGACTCTTTTGGTCATTTATAACAGAAAGTTCACCAAGTTCAGACTTGCTAAATACGGACCCGAGCCAGCCAACTGTTGTGAACCTGGGACTCCCTTCCCCCCACTGTAAGCTAGCTGCTGGGCTAGCCTACAAACGCTAGCTTAACTAACGCTTTCTCCCTTCATAATTGAGAAAATAAGTAGGCTGACACTTCGAGGATAGCGGCACATGACAGTGCTAATAGCCTTGAGTCAAAATCCCAACTGTCTTTATTGGGGGGGCTAATTTATGGTGACAATGGTGAAACAAGTCAGCCGGTTAAAATTGCCAAACACAAAGGGAACTCAACTTGGGGCTAGCCAGGAGTTCATGTCGCTAGCTCGTAATCTGACAGCTGTGCAATCCGTCCAGTGCGAAGGACACGCGTGTAAACAGCCGCATTCATGTCTTGCACTGTGTATCTGCGTGACTGAGCGAGTGTCAGTGTCGATACTGCTCGTATTTTGCTGTGAATAATTCATTATGTGGAGCACCTTGAGGCCACGGCTAACAGCCAGCTAGCCAGCCAGTCAGCTAGCTCGCCGGCAAAGAAAAGAAACCGGCTTACATGATCCTCAGAGTTTCGTTCGTTTCTCGACGACGACCTAGTCCTCGAAGAGATGAAGGGACCGCTCCTCGTCCGTGAGCTTTTCCTTGTGTTCACCATGTTTTCTTCCTTTTGTCTGCCCCTTACTGAATCTCTCCAACCGGGTCTAAACACTGCCTCAGTAAGAGCAGCATCGAGGCGCCATTTCTTTCTCTCTCTCTCTCTCTCTCTCTCTCGCTCTCGCTCTCGCTCTCTCTCTCTCTCCGCCTCTCCCTCTGAGTCTGTTTGGCAGGTGTGCTCTTCACGACCAAAGACCTGCTATCTCTGTCATTACATGGATGCTTTCCAGATATTATAGAGGCAGTAATACTTAATACATATATGAACTTGCATTGTGCAGTCCACACTGGGGACAGTCTGAATCAGCTACTAAAGCACAATAAGTCACTGAATGAGTAACAAAAGGTGGGACACTTGAAGCCAGCAAAAAAAAAAAAAAAACAGATGGAAGTGGGCAGCAGTTTATCACAAAAATCTCACTTCCTCACACTGCATTTTCTGAGTTGCCCAGTATGTCCAGTATATTCCCTCCGCTTCTTCTACAAAAAAATGCTTAAAAGATCAGTAATGTAAAGGTTTAGACTCACCCTGTGAAACCAGGGATATTGTACTACACTGAAGAAATAATACCACAAGCTATTCTTACTACAACCTAAAAGGAAAAAAAAAGCATTTTTTCTTAAAAAGAGGGCTGAATTATAATCACTGTCAAATTTTGAAATTCTCTGTGACCTCCAAGTATGTAGTAGAAGATGCTAAATTAATAATAATCTATTCTTCCTTTGATGCTTTTAGCTTTGCTTCTCACACTACGCTTCCTGTCATTTTATCCCCACAAGTAAAAATGACATTTTGTGTGTTTTCCGTTCTATTTTTGGCTTGAGTCAAGATACAACTGTGCTAGCCATCTGTTTTGCTTTTTGGTTGCTGTTTTTGTTTGTTTTTGTTCAAGCAATAGATTCTAAAAACCTGTGTAAAAATATTTTCTTGTGCCATAAAATGTTCATATACAGTACACAGAGATGTCAAATTAATATTTTTGATATAAATGTAAGAAAAAAATGGGGGATCCCTTCCATAGAAAACAAAACTGACCTCAGATTAAAAGAAATTTCAAATGAAAGCTGAAAAGGTTTTTTTTATTTTAATTGCATTGATTTTCTGACTCAAAAACTCCTTAAGTCTTTCCAGTTCCATAACTAGGCATAAGTGGGTGATGCACCGCAGGCAGTTTACCGTGGTCCTGTTGATTTGAAGTGCAACTCATAAGTGCAATAGAGGATTAGGTCAGTTATTTGATTTTATTATCTCTCATTCCAAATATCAGTTAGATGATTTAAAAACTGCATTTGTGTGCCTGTGCTTAAATATCTTCTTCTATTGGTCAGTAGAAAGCATATTGATATAAAAAAATACTTTACAGTGTAAAAATACTTTAGATTAGACCCCACACTGAAACCGTTCTCCACCAATACTGCATAAAAGGTCAGGGATAGATTTCATCTTAACTAAGCACACAATTTAAGCTCAGTCCTAATTTATAAGTAATGATAACTGATTCAAAGATAATGTAAATAAGTTTAAGGGTACTGAACTAACGTACCACAGTGGATGCTATATTATAAAGAACAGATGTGTTTATAATAATGTCATAAAAGTACAGATGTATGCCAAAATCATCACTGAACAGGAAATCTTAGTGGTAAAGTTAAAAAAAGAAATAAAGATGGAATAAAATATATTTTTTAAAGAAATATATATTAGATGTGTTGAATTGTATGTCGTTATTACTACAGTATATATTAGTAATATGTACTCTAGTACAGTATTTTTTGGTCTGTGATGGGCAACATGATGACATCATGCATTATTTAATTTTGCTGATATAGCTCAGATGTTATCGTCATAAAACAAAAATGGTATGATGCTTGCAGTGTGTTATAGGTGCATAAATGCTACAAATGGGTCATTTTAGCCAATTAATAAGTGGTTGCTATGCAACATAAGATGTGATATAGATAAGAACCATGAGGAGCCTAAATCCGTGCCCACACAAGAAGCAATCCACAGTAATGTGGCGACCAGAGACCATAAAAAGTGAATGACATTCAGGCATTTCATGTGACAATGGGCGAAATAACCAGTGGTGTTGCACAGTAGGCGGAGCCGGAGATAACTTCTCATCTTCCAACGAGATTTGGTGATTGATTGTTTTTTTACTGATTTGTTTATGTTCTTTTTTGTTTTTGCTTTTTTATTTTGGCAGTTTTGGTCCACCATACATATGAGAAACGTTAATGAGAAAATTTAATGGGAAAGTAAATAAATTATTTTTTAAATGAAATATATTTGGCGTTTGATGGCATATCATTATTGTTATTTGTTTTTTGTTTGTTTTAGTGCGTCATTATTTATTTTAGACTTTGGTAGTTTAAATTTTCTACGCAGGTGAGTCATATAAGACAACTATTATTAGAAACAGATACGAGTCCTATGAGTTGATTCGGTTCCAGCGGGATTTCCGCGCGATTTAATACTGTCTCATCGGTTTGGGCTGGAGGAGAAGATCCGCTGAGGTCAGCACAGAAGCGTGTACAACCGCGACAGCAGGAGTGGATTTACGGCAGTCTTACGTCACATGTATTGCTCAGCAGAAGCGCCGCTGTCCTGAAACTTATGGCTGCAGATGTGTAGCCCTGGATTACCCGATAAAAACACGGACTGGTAAATCACTATTCGACCTTACCCTTAATACGCGCATGCTAACGGGCAGCTGTTGTGTTTCTATTGACATATAATCCTTGTTTTTATGAGCGGCTCCTGTTTGTGATTTGCTTTCTGCCGTCCACTTGCATAATTCACGATAACGCTGCAGGGTGCTTGGATTGTCTGGCTATCGCTTGATCAAAATGCTTTATCAAAATGATCAGTTTTTAAGGTCATTTTTTAAGAGGTGCAGCACAGTTTACCGTAAATGTCAATGAGTGGGCATAATGAAACGCTCAGATAAAAAAAAAGGTTACCCCCAAAATATTCAATATCAAGCACGCTTTTGTGACAGGCCCTGTTGTTATATCGTGTGTGTGTGTGTGTGTGTGTGCGTGTGTGTGTGTGTGTGTGTGTGTGTGTGTGTGTGTGTGTGTGTGTGCTTTTTCTTAGATGGAAAACGTAGAAAGTCATGAAAGAGATTGACACTGTGGGGAGTGAAAAAGATGAACAATGGTAAGTTAAAAAAAAAGAATCCCCGTATATTCAAATGAAGCAGTTAAATATCCTATGACTGAATTGGTGCCGTAGATGTAAATTCATTTGAAAAAAAGGGTTATTGAACATAAGAGTCTGATTTTTGTGGTGGTTTACAAACAGCGTATTTTGGGGGGATGTGAACTTGCTTTGCATGGCCCTGTACAATAAACCTGGTGATTGCAGGCTGCATTCAGTATTACATGTACTGAGTAAATTACACATTCTTTTATTATAGGGGCAATGAGGAAAAGGAAGAAGCTCCGATGAGTCGTAGTTTCTCTGTAGAAGACCTCCTTGATGAGGTGGAGAAGATCTGTTATGATGCCTCAGGGACTTCAAAGGTCAGAGACATATTCACACTTGGGACCCACCTCTCTGCAAACATCCAGCGCATAGGCTAGTAATAACACAGCAATTAACTAAAGTATATACAGTACTGTGCAAAAGTCTTGAGCGTGAAATAGTTTTTGCACTAACAAGGTGATTCCCAAAGTTTTTCTAAAACATGGGACATGTCAGTGTGGTGTGGAGGGTATTTTTTTGAAGAAACTTTACAAGTGGACAATATAAAAAAGAAGTGGCAGGCCTAAAACATTATCTGCAGCAGATGAACAGTATCTTGAGAGTTATGTCCTTAAGAAATAGAATGAAATCCAGCAAAGCCCTGACACAGGATCTGAGAGATGCATCTGACCCTTCACTTGATCCATCTGCTGTTTGCTGAAGCCTCATCAGAAACGGCCCTCAGTGGAAGGGTGGCTGTTTCTCTTAAGGAAGAGAAACAGGAAGAAAAAGCTGAGGTATACCACATTACAGAAGAAGTGAAACAGCAACAGGCCATTATGAAGTGATGAATCTAAATTTGATTTTTTTTTGTTTCAAATTGTCATCAGTGTGTATGGCTAAAGTGAGGAGAGACGTACAGCAATGAGTATCTACAGCCATCTGATGCAATTCCATCTGAAAAGCATCTGATTGGCTACGTTTTCGAAAATGACAATGATCCCAAACACACTGCCAGTGCAATAAAAGGATACCTGGATAGAAAAAACAGAGTGGAACACAATCAGTCATGAACTGACCTCCCCAGAGCTCAGACTTCAGTTGAAGCAGTGTGTGATCATCTTGACAGAGAATGGAAAAATAGGATTCAAAAGCTTTATTGTCATTCTTCTCATGAAAAACATGACAGAAACAAAATTCAGTTTTTGAGGTCTCTCCGGTGCAAGTGGCAAAAAGAAACTATGTACAGTGTACATTTACAAATAAATAGAATAAGACGAAAGTAGAAAAGAAATGGTACCTGAGCAGTTCACGTTGTTATTGCACATCATGTTGTTTTGTGGCACTAGAATCCTGTATTGCACAGACAGTGTTTTTATTGCACATAAATACTGTCAGTGAACTGACCTTAGAGACGCAGAGTTTCCACTGCACAAGAATGTTGTCAGTAATCTTATTTTTAGTGAGGAGTTTCTGAGTCTAACAGCTTCGGGATGAAGCTGTTTCACTATCTGGTTGACCTGACTTTCACGCTGCGTAGTCTACAACCTGAGTGGAGTGGGAGAACAGTCCGTGAGCGGGGTGAGTGGGAGCCCACCGATTACGCTGGCGGCCCTGCTCCTGATTTTCGATGCAGACTTGACCATCCTCTGCAGAGTCATCCTGTTTGCAGCAGAACAGTTCCCATACCACACAGTGACGCAACCACACTCCTATAGAAGGAAGTGATGATTTTGGTCCCCAAGCCAGGCTTCTTCAGCTTCCTCAGGAAGTTGTCTGGTGGGTTTTCTTAATAAGGCAGCCAGAGTTTGTGTTCCAAGTGAGGGTTAAAACTGGAGACAAACTCGACTGCTGCACCTCTGATGCACAGTAGGGCAGATTGCAGCCAGCAGACAAAGAAGAGCTTTGAATGTCCTTCAAGCATAAAGGACATGTCCTTGGAGCATAAAAGCGTTCTTATTTTTACAGTGTAAAAAGTGGACAGTTGTAATTAATTGGCAGATTTTGCAAATAACAACTGGCAAAGTAGCTGAAAAGCAACTCTCAAAGTTTCAAAATTAAGAGCACAAACCAAGAGGGGAAAACAAAACATATCTACAGCTGCTACTGTTCCAGCATTCATACAGTCTGTCATTCATCCCACACCTTCACCCTTCCTCAAACTGTGTGGACACTGAATCCAGTGCCTAATCATCTTCTCTCTTCCTTCTCGCAATCTTCAATCTAAAGCTGTTTTTGCACATCAACTCCAGAAAAGCTCAGGTCAATGAGGTGGGGATATAGTCTGAAGTTGTCCTCTCTAATGTGTCAACCGTGTTCTCATTAGTAGAAAATCTCTGTTTGGTTTCAGCAAGGGTGCTGCCAGACTCGATCGGGCAGGAACAGGACACGCTCACCAGCTGTGAATTCACTGGACTATTACCTGTTCCTTTTCTCACACGTGGGCAATCGAACCCTCACAGAGCCTTTGTAATAGGCACCTGGCAGGCTAAACATTTGTTTAATTGCACTGAAATTGCACATGCTCACGTTCACCTCCGTTGGGTTCCAGTACATGAGTGAAAATGGCTTAAGACTCTGCGAATGCAGGCTCACTCAGCTCTTTTAGCCAAATCTCAAATGAAAGCACAGCACCAGACTTACAGAATATTTTGTTTACCCATTCAGTGCCAGGAGAATCAGCCCGCTGGTCACAAACGCAGCAAAAGTCCCAACTCCTGAGGTTAAGAGCTGTGTGGCTGCTTTGCAACTGAATCCTGGCAGGGCTCTTTGATTGGTTTTAACTTTCATCCCAGGTGGAGATGGTGGTGAGGCTGTGGAAGGATGGCTTCACTGTAAATGATGAGGAATTTCGCAGCTACTCCATTCCAGAGAATCAAGAGTTCCTGGATGCCATCAAAAGGGGGTGAGTTTACTAGCCGAAACAGAATATCCTTCCTGTTTTAAGGGCACTTTTTGGTAAAATTTTGCTGCCTTACTGCAAAGGAACCATCATACTTTAGGCTCTAATCAGGGTTTTTTATTATTGTTGGTGGCTTAACAACCTCATCTAGTGAGAAGGGAGTATTCAGACTATAAACTTTTAGTGCACTTCATATTGTTCCTCAGGCAATGAAAAGTTAATGGCAAGACAATGTCATTGTTTTTTATCATGTTAATATATATTTGATATTGAAATCCAAGTCACTGTAATCTGCATCACAGATTTAATACCCTTTTTCTAAAAATAAAAAAAAAAAAAGAAAAATAATAAAAAAAAAAAACACCTTTATTAAAAATATTTGTTTATTTTTTAAAAA
>VUQK01011855.1:27659-41838 GCA_015106715.1 Bujurquina vittata
CATTTTTTCTTAATCATGTAATAATTTATGCTAAATTTATCGTGTCTTTCTTTCTTTCTTTCTTTCTTTCTTTCTTTCTTTCTTTCTTTCTTTCTTTCTTTCTTTCTTTCTTTCTTATGTGTCTTTAGTTTTTAAAATGTCTGATGTATTTGTACCATCACCCCTATGCGCCAGCAGTCAGCGATAATAACCAGTCATTTAGAGCAACCACAGATATGGGTCAGAGTAACTGTTTGAAATATATCACTCCAAAATATGAGAGGCAGCTCTCAATAAGTCAACATTAGCTCTTTTCATTATGAGCTAATGATGAAATGTCACCGGGCTAGATAAGGAATTTTAAGTAGCCAAGTGTCTAATTGCTTTTGACTGCATTTGAACCCATTTCTCCCACACAGTTGTTTCAAAATTGATGTAAGCACCCTTAAATGATATATGCTGCACGCATACAGAGAGCAGGATAGAGTGACAGACTAAGGCTGTAAGTCACATCTAACATGATGTCTGCCCTTGGTTTGATTCACTGGTTTTGATCTTAGCAATCCCCCATGAGGAAATTAGCAGCAAAGACATCCCTCCTGCTGACCACAGCCAGGCGACTGAAGATAGATAAAGCATAATGCTCATTAGCGCAGCTCATTTGTCATATTGATTGATCTGACTGGACTCCAATCCGGATCTTTAATCTGTCCCAGGGAGCTTCCGGCAGAGTGGGAGAGCAGAGCAGAAGAGGAGGAGCTGGAGATTAGTGTGGAAGATCTGACAGAGGAAAATTACGTTCCCAAGAAGAAGGCCTTTCATCCCTTCAGCGGTCGAGGATACAGACTTGGCAGGTAAGAGCTATGAAAGTCACATTGTTTTGCATTGTGTGCAGTATGATTTTACATCTTTAGAAGGGAAAATGTATCCCAAGGTTTCAAGAGTGCTCTAATATTAATGCTAGTATTCCATTTTACACCACTAGGTGTCCCTCTAGATCCAAATATCAAAAAATCCCACAACCAAATCTGGCCAAGCAGACAGTCTGCCTGTTAAACTGAAGAACCTCAACATTTTGCAACATCTTTGACCCAGAGCGTCCACAAACATTTTGCATGAGATTATTTTTTCCTGCCGGCGTTTTCCACAGTAAACATGCCGTGCGCACTTCTAAACTGCTGGTTAATCTGCTATTTATCTTCTGTCCATTCCCAGTGTTGCACCCAGAGTTGTAGCCAGGTCACCATCTGTGCACGAGGATGGAGAATCTCCTCCTATTCCCATGGTAACACTAGACCACACCCTTCCCGTCACCTCCCTGCAGATCTGGTTGGCCGACGGCAGGAGACTGGTGCAGAGGTTTAACCTATCGCATCGGTATGTATTGCCAATACGCCACATCTCGATCTGTGAGTTTGACCCGAAGAAAAACCAAAGAACAAAACATCAGCTAATTAGAGAACGACTAGCTGAGTTGTGTAAGGGGCATCTTGACACTTTTCTGCTCCTGCTGTGCTGCCTGTAAATCCCATAATCTCAAGCAGGAAAAGGAAGTAGTTCAAGGGATGACAGGAGATTTTTGTTTGCTCTAGCTTGGGGAGGTAGTGAGGGAGGGGTTTGTTTTAGCATTACGTAATGCTTTGTTCTAGGCTGCTAGAGTTTGAAGGCTGAAGGCATGCTGTATGTTACATCCCCTGCCACAGTGCATGGGGCTGCAGAAAACATAATCTGAGATGTAGCAACAGCGTGGATCTATAAAATCCCCAGAGAGGGCTTGCATAACTCGGATGCAGCTTTTATATAACAGGGTTAGTAGCTAAAGGATGGCGAGGACTGAACCCCTTCAACCTGCAGCCAGCCTCAGCGTGTGAGGAGCAGGCCTTGCATCGGATTGCTTTGTATACACGGGGGCTCATTAATAATATATGATCTTACTAGTATAGTGCTTCAGAGAGAAGTCATGTGCCACAATAGAGACTAGAGCACTTGGCTGGGAAAGTTTTAATAGGAGCAGACATGCTCAGTGGGGAGTATGTCTGTATTTACAACAGGAATTTTATTATTAGTATTATTATTATTATTTTAACTCTCTGGTCTTGATGTTTTGTCTCTGTTTTCTAGGATCGCTGATGTTCAGGATTTTGTGGCACGCTGCCAGAGGAGCTGCCCACCTTTTGTCCTGACGACGTCTCTTCCCTTCAGAGAGCTCAACGACAAAGAATTAAATCTAGAAGAGGCGGATTTGGCCAACGCTGTCATTGTCCAGAGACCCCTGAACACACAGGCTCCTTTCGGACACTCCTGACCAATACGAGCCCCACAGTTCACACAGCATGCCGCTTCCCTCCCCCTCACTGACTCATTCATCCTCCTGATAGCAATCTCAAGGTCCACTGCACCCACATTTGATAGTGGGGATACTGTCTCTATGTGGGATTAGCTTAAAGTTTATTAATGATATAATCACTTAGTTGCAAAGGTGCTGATCAGAGGCTGTTGTCAGTGTTTACTGTGTCTTCTTCCTGTGGAGAACAGTGGTTACCTGTCAACAGACCTTCTTAAATCTGCATTAAAAAAAAACACCTATAAAAGCTGTCACCCATGCAGATGGTCCTCCAGGGATCTCCATCTGTTAATCTGCCACGTGTAAAAACTCACTCCATCACACACATAATATCCCAGCACCATCACCACCAAGTCTCCAAAGTCTTCCCAAAAGCGTTATTTACCACCTTTTCTGCACAATCAGCCGTATAAATAAGGGGCTGAGGTTTTAAGTTGACAGTCATGTGATTATTTTGTTTGCACAATACTGTGATTATGAAAGAATTATTTATGTTTGCCTTGCTGTTTAATCTCTATTAGTTTTTTTGTTTTGGGTTTTTTTTGGGGGTCAAATGCATTGTTTTATTTGACCCAGTTACTGGACGACATATCTCAAGCTATGAAAGAATTTTAAAAATCCACCTTAAAGATCTGTATTGTTTTCATTTTGTTTTGATATTAATTAAATTGATGAAACTGAATTGGTGTTGTTGCTTTCATTTTATTTGTTAAGGTGTGATTTCCATAACGATGACAGGAACATGATTATGGCCGGGCTCTTGTTGCACCTTACTCCACATTTCTGCTGTCATTAAAGTCTTAATGGGTGATTTAGATTAGGGAGGGTGTACTGATGAGGGATGATGACTTCACAGCGGTGCTTGTTCGTATATCTGATGCTGTGAAGTGCGCCTACTGAGAGAAGTCAGCTGACTGGCAAACAACAAAGGCAAACATCTCATTCACACGATTCTTTTTTGAGTCTTTGTGTTTTCTTAGCATGTGACGTGTGTGGTTTTACAGGGGCGTGTGCTAGCTGAGCTCTCATGATGAAGCCCAACACCATTATCCATCTTCAATATTTAAAGGCGGGTGAGGAGGGGTGGGGGAGTTGGGGAAGAAGAGATGACAGCCTCAAGATGGTCAAGGTCAGATGAAGAAAGCCAGCAGCAGAAATGTGTTGGGACTGATTTGTACCTGGATGTGCAGGCTGGACGCATCACTTGGCTGGCAGACAGAGGATTTATGGCCAAAGAGTTAAAACAGAACATATTTCCTTTGTGCTACATATTTAATAAGGCTAAGCATGCAGGGAATTACTTTCCCTTCAACTCCCACGTTTCCTTTCAGAATGACCCTCTTTACTCGAGCTGACCTTTTCATTTTGTACATTCCTCTTCACGCATTATCGGAAACATACCCATTTTAATGCAGTCATAAGCCCGACCTTGCTGCTGGGGTGCCTGTGCCATTGTTGGTAATGTGGTTTTCATAGAAGGGTTTACATGCTTGGAATTTATGGAGAGGTCTTGGTTCAGGTAGTTGAGGTCCACATGACATGTTTGTTGTCATGCATGAAGGAGAGGATTACTGTTGAGGGTTAGCATCTGGGAGCAGAACAGCTGCTTATGCTTTATGGGAAGACTAAAGACTGAAATCAAAGACTGAAAAGGACCTCATCAGAGTTTGTTAAAGTGTTACTAATTCCCCTAACCATAAAAAAAGGCTTTCTTTCTTTTTTGGGTCCATCCTAAAGCAGATATATTATTATGCACATTTCCAGCTCCATATTTTTATCCTTGGATTCTACTGGAAGTGTTTTACGTGATTCACAGTTCCAGTTTATCGTGCACTGGGCCTTAGTGCAGTCTCTCAGTATGAAAGAAGCAGTTTAGAGCATTTTGGGTTGGCAAAGTAAAAAAACAAAACAAACTATGGTTAAACCTAGCCATATACTTCAATTTAGTTTGCCACTTTATAGTAAAAAGTAAAAAAAAAATATTCAGTGAAGACTTTCATTTTTGGACTCTTTCTCTTTTCTCGGGAATAGGAATTGTTTTGTTGTTGTTTTATCCAGTTCTAAGGTCTCTCCTAACACTGCAAAGCTTGGTTGGCAAGGCATATGCATGGAATGTATTAAGTTAGTGTGGAAGTACCTTTAACCTGCAAGAATGGCCACCAGGGGGCAGTTGCTCTGGTTTAAAATGAGCTCCTGTTCTATAGACAAGAAAACGACTAACTTTGCTCCACAACCTCTGTCAAGACTTTCCTGGTGAATTCATGATCTTGGTCATTATAGTTGGTCATTGAAGTCTTATTACACAAAATGATGATCATTTTGTAAATTAGGTCCAATTTATCCCCAAAAAGGAGGCTAAAGCAGGATATGCTTTGAGTCCCTGACATGGTGCAGTTTCTCAGTTAGATCTGCTACTCGCTTGTGTTACAAACACCAAAATGTACCAAGAGGCTTCACACTCACTGCACTTGTTATGTAGGCAGGAACCAGTCACGAAGAACAAAACATTATTTAAGAGTGCACACAGGTTTATTTCTGCTGTAAAGTTGGGCATTTTAACACGGAGGTCAAGGGGATTGTTTTGGAGCCATCATGAATTTACAATAATTACATAACAGTGAAGAAGTTGCTGCTGCTGTTGTTGTTGTTGTTGTTGTTGTTGTTGTTGATGATGATGATGCTTGAGTGCGTTTTTGTGAATTTCTTTTCCGGCTCCCTCTTCCAAAGAAGCACTCAAATTCCCGGGAATGGTATTCCCGTGGACCGGAATGACTAATAGTATTAGTGAGATGCAGTGATAAAAGATATATGTGATGGAGCGCTAAATAAATATCAAGACAACCACACGGGAGCTGAGTAAAGACTCCGGACTGATCCAAATATTTTATCTTATAGTAAATGTAGATTATTATGGGAAGTTAAGAGTTGCTTGTGGTTTGAGCTTTAAAAAAAAGTGGACACTGGGAGGTGGGGGATAATTTTAGAATAATGTCTCCCAGTTTATGTCACACACCGCCGCGGCCGCTGTAGGGCGCAGCGCGGCACTGCACCGCAAACACGAGTGGAGACGCGCACCCCGTCTCCATCCTCCGCAGTCTCCTTCTCTCCTGCCCGTCAGACTGACTGAGTGACTTGCAGATCACCACACTGACAACCAAACTAACCTGCTAACTGAGCGGCACCGGCTGATTTCCCATCATCACGGGGTGAGTTGATATCTGTGTGCGGCTGCTGGTTTGTTCTTTAATGTGCTTTGGCGCTCACATAAGGATGCAGAGTGATTGTTGATGGATGCACTTACAGTAATAGTAAGATGAGGGGAGACAACACAGGAGGCTACTCCTCCTGCACGGGACATCGTCGCGTTTGCGCTCCTGTTTGTGCCGTTTTTCAAAGGCAGCGATGCAAGCATGTCAAATCCTGCAGATCACGGTGCCATGACTGAGATTTGACTTTTATTTTCATCTTAAAACACCGAGTGTGCGCCTTCGTGTGTGTGTGTGTGTGTGTGTGTGTGTGTGTGTGTGTGTGCGTGTGTGCGTGTGCGTGTGTGTGCGTGTGTGAAAGAGAGTTATTATTTGCATAACTCTCCTACCTCTGTATTCATGTCCTTGCATTAGTCTGTGCACATACATGCAAGTGTTTTCCTCTGCCTGCATGTTTCTTACCATTGTGCTGACATGCAGGGTAAGTGCCTTTTTTGTTGTTGTTGGCATATATATGTGTGACACAACCTGCCTGACTTTGGCCTTTCCTGTTGGCCTCATTGCAGAGCACCAAAGCATGTGAATGGCGACAGAAAGCAGCAGAGTTGTTACAGCAGAGGAGCAGGAGGAGCTCCCTGTCCCTGGAGCTGTCACTCACCACACACACACCCGAAGTCAGAGCCACATCCAGTTTCAGCCTCTGACACACACATCTCACTGGCAGGCTCCTCGCGCCCTCGCTCACACAAGGAGTCACAGCCACACTCACTTCAACAACACCGCAGCAGCACACACACAATCGCAGAGGTACGGCTGTCGCCTCACACACAGTCTCTCAGCCATGGCTAAGGGAGAGAGGGGAGTGCAGGGCTCTGAGGGGAAGCCCAGTGAACCTTTGTTTCCCAAAACTTCTCAGCAGGTAAGATCATCTGTTTTTGGTGATTTGATTTCTGTTGTGGACAATGCATGTGTGACACAAGCCACTAAGACTTACTGAGGTTTTTCAATCTCATCTGGTGTCTTTAAGGCTTAGAATGAGTGTAAATGGCTTGATTGGACAGAGAGGAGGGGGAAAGTTGGGAAATAGCTGATTTGTGATTAATCAGCTCCACTGTTCTCCTGTGAACTGTAATCCCTCAGATAACGTGTTCACTGTCCGGAAGCTGATTATTTTTCAAGTGAGGAAAAGTGTTCCCACTGATGGGAAGATCTGTTTGATGATTAGCTCCTGTTGTCTAAAATCACTGGTGGCTTTGGTCACTATCACAGCCATTATGGGAAACAATAGAGAGAAAACTGGGTTGCCTTATGTACACTTTTTTCTTTTGTTTTATTTAACTTTATAAAAGCTGCACGATGAGATGTGTGTGATGAGTGGGTGCGAAGTATGCAAGCCTTTCATTGCGTCGGAATGGGCTTGTTCTTGAAAACCGGTTCAAGTATGAGACGCCGCATTCTCAGATTGTTGCTCCTCGCGATCACATGGCCCACAGGCATCGAAATGAAAGCTAGACAACCAACTCCTTACATGGTGTATTGTTCCTTTATGAAGACAGATACCATGCTTTGCAGAGTTTCTCATGCTGTCATCTTAATACAATACCATAATAGTTAGTCATCTATTCTCTGTATCGCTACATTAGCTCAGGGTGTTTAGGGAAAGGCGATTTAACCAGTTCTGCAACTATTTTGTCTCTTCCAAACTACTATCAAATATGCAGTGCATTTTGTTTCATGGAGTTACACCTGATAGCTGCTACAAGCAAACGACTCTGAAGTGGACTCTTTATGTGGCAAAACTGTGATCTGAATATCATAAAACATGATACACTTTTTAGGACTGTAAATGTGAGTTAAAATAACTCATCTGGGATGAGGGATTAAATTTACATAAATGTAAACTTGCAAAACTGGTGAAAAGATAAACAAGCTCAAGTTATTAGCTCAAAAAGTAAATGCATAAGAGTTACAGTCAGATTTGCTGTTATGATAACTGGAGGAACTACTTTGTAAACATTTTAATAAACGCATTAACGTGACGCATGTGGCTCAGTGCTGTCTTACACGAGAAAGATCCCTAGTTTGATTTCAGAGGGAGACTCAAGCCTGGCTTCAGGCTTTCACAGGCTGGTGTACTCCTTGTGCTGGACCCTAATGTACCACAACACACCCTAATGTGTGTGTTACGTGATGCGCTTAAAGCGGCACGGTTACACTAACGTGAAATGTGTGACTTTGTCTGCTGAAGTTTCATTGATGTGACGGAAAAGCGCAGTGGATGAAAGCATCAGCTCTGTAACCGACACAAAGGTGCTTCTTACAGATGTTTGCCACTCTGATGATATCCATTCATATGCAGCATTTTTTAAAAGAGAGAAAAATAATTTCTGTGCACCATTCCAGACCAGTGTGCTTCGATTTTGGATTAAATCCAAGGGCCTTGAGCCAGTGTCGCTAAGCCTACTGTTGACATTTTAATGGCTTGCTGCCATCGCTTTACTTTCATGCTTATAATCCATAATCTGAATGGAGGGCAAAAAGCTGCTCTTGTTGACACATATAACTGGACTCTCTGATGTGACCCTGTTGCCCCAAAAAGTCAAAAAGTCTTTCAGTGACTCAACATCTAAACTGCTTTATAGATCCATTTTACCAGCTTAACATAAGCATGTAAACACTGAGTGTGTGCATTATTTTGATAATATAGCTTAGAAGGCCTGAGCCCCCCCCCCCCTCGCTTCTTTAATTTTCCTCAGTCCTAAAATAATTTCCCCTCAGTTTCATTAACTTTAGAGATTAGTCTGTCCTTGCCCCTTTGCTCACTGACTGAACTCTGCAAGCGCTCTGTTTTTTTCTGGATATATATTTGTGTGTCTGTGCTGAATTGTGCTTGTGTGGTTTTGTTTGGGCATCCAGACAACAGTAGCAGGGAAATCCTGTTTAGCCGCTTTGATGATAAGGACTCAGTAATGAAGGATTGAGCGTAAGATTTTGAAGGGAAAGAAAAAGTGTTTCGAGACAGAGAGAGAGAGAGAGAGAGGAAGAGAGAGAGAGAGTATTTTTGCACATCATCAGTTAAACAGCATTCTCCAGACACCAAAGACTTTGATTTTTTTCTCTCTCTCCAATTAGGGGTAATTGCAGTGAGAGGAGAAGAAGAGAGAGTTTTGAAGCCGGAACCGCCGCGCAGCCTTTACTTACTTCTGACCCGCTTGTCTTGCGATTGAATAATTACACACCTCCCTCCTGGTAATTGTCGTTCTCCAAACCCCTTCCATATTTTGATGGGGGGAAAGAAGGAGGCAGAGAAAATGTGAGCCGGATAATAACAGTGTGTCAGTAGCGGCTGAGGCCACTTTGGTGATTTACTTCTTTCATGAAACTCTGAGGGGAGTAGCTGTGGGCCAGCCTGCCCACTAGATGTGTATCGACTCTGTTGTTTGTGCGTCTGACACTAAAGGTTAAACAGTCCAGAAGGAGGAAGAGGAAAAAGTTGATATGCGTTCACAGCCAGTTGTAAATATTGGGCTCCCTAGACTGCGGTGTCTCGTTGTATTAATGTCTGAAGATGAAAGCTCGCCCTTGCTACACACATGCAAACACACAAATGTGCAGAGTCACGTGCCTGATGGTTTTAGCAGAGCATGGGGAAGGAAATGGAGACTCGGTGGGTTTCTCCGGCTCCTCCATAGGCCTCAGTGTCTGCACACATAGACCACAGTGCTAACAGCTGGCAGGGGGTCTTCTTCTGATCCTTTTTTTTTCCCCTTCTTTTTTTTCCCTTTTTACACACAGACACATCACACTGATAAATGAGCAAAGAGAGGCAAAGATAAAGGGAGATGTGATGACCCAAGGCTGCAGTTGGGGGGATGATGTGAGTGTTTTTTAGGGATTGCACTTCATGGCAAAACAGATGTCATATATCGGAGTGTGACCTTTGTTTGCACTGAATCACTGCATTATTGCAGCATGAAGATATAGAGGAAATGCTATTTTGGGAGGGCCAGGAATTTGAAAGGATTCAGATATGAATGACTACAGGACTCCTCTGTGAGTCACACGCCTGTTCTGATGACTTAATTAATGTGAGAGAGACACACCTTCATTTGTGCTGGTGTGTCTGGGAAGAGTTTCTGACTGAAGGATCTCAGAAACTGCAGTTTGTCTTATTAACAATGAATCATTAATGTGCATTGGTTAACGACATTTGAAAATATACTTATGACTATTCCTGTCATGTTCCAGTAATGATATGTGTAATAAATACACATGTACTACTGTGATCTAAATATACTGCGTGTATTGTTACATCTGTTTTCCCAGACCGACCTGAGCCAGAAGTTGTCATTATGCAGCAAATTGTGTTTTGCCATCGGCGGCGCACCCAAGGAAGTGGCTGCCAGCGCCACAGCCTTCTTCCTGCAAATCTACCTGCTTGATGTCGCTCAGGTAAATGCACTGGAAGTGACTTCCACACATTAATAAATTGCTGGTATGGAATTTTTGTGTCTTTTCTGTGCTGTGAGTTCCAGCGAGTCCCTGTTGTGTTCTCCAGATTAATGCCTTCCAGGCCTCCATGGTGCTGTTCATCGGTAAAGTCTGGGGTGCAGTGACCGATCCTGTCGTTGGTTTTTTCATTACAAAAAGCAGATGGACCAGGATTGGGAGACTTATGCCCTGGTGAGCTCCCTTTTCCCATTGTAACCTAAACTCCTGTTTCTCTGTAATTCCCGTGTCTTTCCAAGAAAATGTACAAATATTAAGTGAATTCATAAATGTGGGTTACCTAACTAGAATAAAAGCATACAGTGCATAAAATGGAAGTTACAACTATACATTAAAATATCTGTAATGATTGCTTTAAGTCCAGAAAGGTGCAGAGATTCAGTCTAAATTGTTTATAGAACTATTTACATAAGCTAAAAGGCCAGGGCATGCAATTCGTGGTGTCCTCTGTGAGCATGTGGTTCAAAAGTAGCTGCTTATGTAAAGGATTGTAATTTGTTGACAGACTCTGGGACATACTTTGGTTTGCTCCCTCACTCTCAGACATAATATGGCCCCTACATGATGCTAATATTTATGCAAAAATCACAACACAAACAAGCTGTGTGCTCCAGTTTCAAAATTATTCTCTGACTTGCATCTGCCACCTGAGGGTTGTGCTAGATAAACAGCCATTATGCTTGAATTTGTTGTTCTAGACACTCCCTCTGATTAGCTATACAGCTAGTACACTTCAAGGGTGTGGGGCTGCTTTTTGCCTTTAGATGAGATACAAAAAAAAAAAAAAAAAATCCCAACAAAACAAAAAAAAAAGCTGACGTTCATCTAGATTAATTTATAAATCATCTGCCTCTTAAATACATTTATGTAACGCACCGCATTCCATTTCGTTTGCTTGATCTGCAAGATCAACCTCAGTACCTCGGGGGCTTTGAGTGCAATTTATGACTCTGTAAATGTGGATTATACGAAGCTATCACCTCAATTTTCATTAATCACCAGTTTAAAAAAAAATCCTCCTGTGAACAGCTCAACATGCGTGTCTGTACGTCGAGTATATGTCTTTTGAACACACTGGCATGTCACTTTCTATGATTACACAGGCGGGCAATCTAATGCCTCCTTCATTATAAACCATAGATTAAATGCTAGCTGACAGTGCTGGAGGGGGACCAAGTCAAGTGTGGCCAGGCAGCCACATTCAGTAGCAGACAGATGCAGATGTTAAATCAACTTTGATTACCCCTGGGAAGCTGTAGGTGTGCGTGTGTGTGTGTGTGTGTGTGTGTGTGCGTGTGTGTGTGCGTGTGTGTCTGCGTGCCCATGTGAACCTGTAGTGTTTGTGGATTTTATAATGTGTGTTTAAGGTCGTAATTGTGATGAGATGCGTGCAAAGCCTCATTCGGAAAGTCCCCTCTGTCCATTTGGCAGGAAGTGCTTTCCTCTTCTCTCTGGCTGACACATCCACAGCCAGACATTAAGTGATTTGTATCTGTGTCTCGAGATCTTAAGGATGGAGTCTTTTGGCCCCAAATGCCCCCTTGGGTACTGCCATGTTTATTATTTGTGACTGCAGCAAACCACCATCACTGTGGCATGGAAACCTTAGAAATCAGATTTTCAGATTATCTCTGTCACAGACAGACAGTGACAGTCAGGGGACAGTTAGTTTTTATTCAATTAAATGTAGCCCGCTAACAGAAAAATGTAAATTACTCCATTATTAGTAAGTGTCCTGCATTCACGTACTCAAGAGCTGAAAAGTATCATCAGCAAAACTCCAAATGCTACACACTGAGTACTATAAAACCTTATTTTAATCTTAACAACTGCTAAGCCTCTGTTGACTGCATTGCCCTTTTTTTTTTCATTAGCCATGACAGTAATCAGGCTGACCACTGTATCGAATCAGCAATTGCCTCTCAAGGGCACATCTTCGTTTAGAAAACCTTTCTATCTAAGCTGCAGAGGATATTTAACATCCTTTGTTGGCGTTAGAGCTAATAACCTTGACACCAGATCACAGGCTGGCTAACTGAGCTGCCCTCAGCTCGGCTTGTGAGCACTGTGATTAACACAGATAGCAAGTTTTGATGGAAAAAGATAAATACATGAAACAAAAGCAGGTGGAGGAGATGAACAGTTCCTACATCACACAGAACCTGTCACACAGTCATCACATATCTTTACCCAGTAAAGTGAGCTAATGTCACACTAAGGGAAAACAGTGGTTGGAGACCGCAGTATGAACAAAATTATTGCAACCATGTGCACTTAACTTGTAATCTTGTCGCCTTTGAAATAGTTGCTTTGAAGAAAGGGAGCAAGTCTGTGACTTCTTGCAATAAGTTGCTGTCTTCAAAGCAACTTTGGTGTGTCAAGGCAGTGATAAAACAGCAGTAAAACAGTCAGTCTGCTGTCAGCTGGTGATTGAATTGGCACAAGTTGGCGATAAGAGGCAATCTTTTTGGAATTGACTGTGATAAAGTGACGAAAATCACAAATCTGTTGCCATTACCCACAAACTACTGACATTTAGCCAACCAGTTGAGTCAACTCCGCTATTGCAGAGGCTTGTACTCACTGGTGCAGACTGACTCAGACTGATTGCAGTGTGTTGAGAATCTGTCTGCATTTATAAATTAATGAGGGATTTGCAACCCTTCACTGATCTATCTGAGAGTGATTGCATCCAGACTGCAACTGTTTGGAGACAGATTGCCTCTCAGCAGGTGACCTCTGTGATCACCTTTTGCCTTCAAAGTCTGTTAGAGGTTAAAGGTGTTGCATGCTCAACCTCCAGGCGACAAGCTGGTTGCCGTGACTACTTGAAATCAATCACTGAAAGCAAAGAAATTCAATGCAATCACCTGGGAGCCACTGATGAGACACAACGAGGTTGTCTCCTTTTTTTTGACTGAGCCATAAGAAACTGCTGTTCTTTTCAATTAAGAGTGTCCGCATCATCCATCCTATGAGAATGCTATATTCATCATCCACACTTGAAAACCAGAAAACAGCTTTTCATCAAAATGGCAAAAATGTTAGTTCATTTTTTCTCCTTTTTTTGAAGTCGTAGCACATGAGGACTACGTTGTTTTGCTTACCTCAGCTGCAAAATAAATTTAGTGGATTTCAAAGTAAAAAATATTTGAAATACAACATAGTGCAAACACAAAATGCTTAAGGAAAGTACACTATAAGTACAGTACTTAAAAGTAAAAAGTAAAAGTACTTAACTTCACCACTGGGATATATGAACATGACTAAGCCTAAAATCAACCAAGAAAGTGTAATCTCACCTACAAGACCTCCTCCAAATCCCCTCTGCCCAGTCTCACATCTTTTAATTAACATGCTGCAAGTGTCCCCGACAAGTCAGTAAGAAAGAGAATTGTAAGTACCAGCACCTTATCAGTCTTCTCTTGTTTAATTAAGGCTCTGCAAATTAGTAGGACAGGTGTGACAGGTGTGTATTCATGCATGGATAACGTATGAGAGAGTATGCTAGAGTTTGTATGTGTGTGCCTTTGTTGCCTCTCCCCGGATATAGTCATCTTGCAGGAACATTCTAACTGTCCCATTCACCGGCCCCGGGGCCCTTTCATCACTCCCATGACCAAGCGGTCAATACTGCAGCACCAGCGATGTTAGCCGCCTTTGTTAAAGCAAACAATCAGGAAGAGGGTGAGGTGGCCGGGCTGGATGATGCCAGAAATGACTGTGATCAGCCTCTCTATCACATTCTCCCACTTTCTCTTTCCTGGCGTAGAGCAGGTCAGAGGTCAGAGCCCCTGTGGGGTTTTGTCACAGTCACCTAAATTCTATTGGTCCATCTTTTTTCCACCTGTAGATGTGGCTGTACTTCAGCTATTCAGTTTGTACCACAAACTCCATTTGCTGTTTAGGGGAAAGGAGGAGGAGGGCTGGTGATATATATTGATGTCTGGAGCCAAGCCACACAGTCCATCATCCATCATCTGCTGCTTTTCTCTTCATTTTGAAACACACAGCTGTTCACTTTAACCATAATGACACATGTCCTTTGTTTACTTATGAATTATACAAGGCCCGCATAGTTTATCACTCAGAAGTCTAAAAAAAAAAAAAAAAGAAAAAAAGGGGTCAATCTCTTCTTCCC
>VUQK01011855.1:47940-58662 GCA_015106715.1 Bujurquina vittata
TCTTACTTTTTGCTTATCACGTGTGCATCCGGTTTTGACACCTCACTTTAACGCTGTTTAAATTATTGCAAACTTGTCAAAGTTGCATCGGGTCTGCTTCTGTCTATTTCATATTTCCTTTCATCTCAGAGGAGGTGTCAGCTGTCTTCCGCTGGTGCTCCAGAGCGGGAATAAATCCCCACAAAACACTGTCAGCAGCTTCTTCAGTCACTTTATTTGTTGCTCAGCATAGCAAGAGTACACAGCTCCAGTGCTGAATAGACAAGACTACATATCTGAACATTTGATTTCTGGTTTTCACAGCTGATCCAGAGCAACTTTGTCCTCTTCTGCACTTATGCTGCCGACCTGAGGGATCACTTCCAGAATATTGTGCTAACCATCCTGGTGAGTAACGTAACTTGTGTATTTTAGCTACTGTATAATGTAGGGATGCCTATTTTAATCTTAAGTGGGCCAGATTCTGTTTTTGTGCTTAGCTACACATTTGATCATTGAGATATCTTAATATAAGGTAAAAGGTGCAATTTTAGCAATATGTTATATATGACATGATAAGGAAATGCTGCTGCAGTAAATTAAAGAAATCTGTCAGTATGACTCTTATGCAGAGATGACAGAAATTGCCCAGACTGTCCTGTTACTATAAAACAAAAAGTCTTTGCTCTATTCTTTTCACTGTTAATCAAGTGTAAAAAAAAGAAAAAGAAAAAGAAAAAAGAAAGAAATTTCTACTATAGAACAAATTTCTATAGTAGTGAAAAAAATTGAACTTTTTGGACATTTTATTGTTTATCTATTACATAATACTTTGGTGTAGTGTGAATGGCCAACAGGGAGGGCTTTATCAGTAGGAAAAGCTGTAAAATACAGTTAAAATTCCAAAATCATTCATTTTCCAAAGCCGTCAGGTGGGCAGAATTCAAGTCTTTGCTGGGCCAACTCTGGCCCCCAGGCCTTATGTTGGACATCTCTGGTTTTATGCTTTTCTTTTTTTTATTTCAGCATTTTTTGATTGAAAAAGATACGTTTATAGAAGGAATATTTAAACAATGTCAATTAATAAGCATATTTAAATGTTGGCCAATCTTGCCTGCTAATATTCTCTCTTTTGTAAGTTCTTTTGTAACTTACCATACTGAGTTGTATTATCGGCTTGCACTTGTCTACTCAGTTATCTGCGGTGATAAGCATCCCTCTGTGGCAATGGTTTCTGCAGAGATTTGGGAAGAAGACAGCAGCTTTTTGTGGCATCACTGTGAGTAGATTGCTTTTACTGTTGTAGCTTTCAACTTTGACCATCACATTTTTGTTTGCGTCATCGTGCGCTCAAACTTGGAAGTGTTTGTCTCAACCACAGAAAACTGATTTGAAACATATTCAGAAAGTTTTAGGAACGTTTGAATTTCATATTTCCCTCTCTAGTGGATCCTGCCCTTCACGTTGATGTTGGTGTTCATCCCCAACGTCATAGTGGCTTACGTTGTGGCTGTCTCCTCCGGACTCAGTGTGGCTGCATCACTCCTCATGCCATGGTGAGACTCAACATTTCAGAGGAAATACGCTCATGACTAAAGTGTAAATATTTGTGCTAAATCAGCAGACACCAGCACAGAGTTTATGCCGGTGGTCCAAAAACAATAAACTGAAGACTGTGTTGCCTGCTGGGTCTTAGTTATTAGGTTTTAAAAGCCCTGTAGTAAAATGTCCCATGCCTGTCCCTGCCATCTGCTAACTAACATAAGTTTGGAGGCCCCACCCCCTCGCTATAAAGGATTAAATAAAATTGAAATCCCCTAAGCCTCTGATATTGTTTATCTAAATTCAACCCTGCTATATGTCTGCTCTGCTGTTCATTTTAATCCCCTTTGATTTGATGCAAAATGTCATTAGTCAAGCCATTCTGTCAGAGGGCCCTTACCGCTCACCAAGGTCGTGCCACGGTCATGAAATGATGTCATTTTCAAGAATTAGAGGTGGCGTCTACTATAAATCTCCCATACCATCACAGAGCCCCTGCAGAGGTATTGCTACATCTGTTTTCCAGGCATTTCTAAGGCTCTCTGTGCTCCTCTGTGCTCATCTCATTTCCCCTCCCTTTAAACCCAAATTACAGTCTCCTGAGGGGGCCTGTTTATTTTGGAAGGGGCTGATTGTTTATCCTGTCCCGCCCGCTGCTCATCATCTAATCGTGTTATTAGCTCTGTAATTTCGGCCCACCGGTATATCAGAGCTCTGACCTCACATCGCTGTGCGCTAGCATCGTGACTGCATGTGCAAGATAACTAAAGTAAGAGCATGAGGGAGGTCTTAGGCACCCATCAGCTTAAAGTTTTACCATGTGTCACAGTGGCATTTAAGACAGACGACGCATGCTTATTCAGCTCTGCATGGGTGTGTTTTTGTGTGTGTGTGTGCCTTCAATCCAGGTCTATGTTGCCAGATGTGGTGGATGACTTCAGGCTGGCCAACCCCTACTGTAAAGGCCACGAAGCCATCTTCTACTCCTTCTATGTCTTCTTCACCAAATTCGCCTCTGGGATCTCCCTGGGAGTGTCCACCCTCTGCCTGGAGTAAGTCTGTATTACTATTATATTTGCACGATTAACTCAAGCACTGTATGATGTTTTGTGCCTGCACTCAGCATGCCATGATACCTCACAGAAATGCATTAACCCTGGTCTTATGTATAATTCATCACGCAAAAGGTGTCGAGTTTGCTCATTTGCAGGGCTGCAGATGCCGATTTCCTGCAACGCGTTTAAATAGACCCTCTCCATCATTGTGTGTAGGTTTGCCGGGTATGACACTGGCGCCTGCAAGCAGCCTCCTCCTGTGGTCTACACCCTGAAGCTGCTGATCGGTGCCGCCCCAGTGGCTTTCATTGTCACAGGTTTGATGATCCTGCTTTTCTATCCCATCAGCGAAGACGTACGGCTTAGGAATAAACTCTGTCTGGAGGAGCTAAGGTGAGTAGACTTCTTAAATGAAGGAGAACAAAATCTGTCAATTTCAGCTCTTTAGTGACTTTTTAAGGATATACCAGCAAATGGAACCAAGTTAAGTGCAAAGATCTCTAAACTAGGCTCAAACACTGTTTTTGACTCTTACAGGAAACAAAGCATTGGCTCCAGAACAGTGGAAGATTTGAGTAACGTGTGACCTGAACTTTGAATGGAGTGAACACATGAAGCCATGGATTCCAGTAATGTGGCTGGAAAGTAGCTCACTAGTGTATATTACACTGCTAAGTAGATTTGATGTAAACATTTTTGTTATGTTATGTACTGTACAGTCATACTGGATATATAATTATATGAGATTACATAATTTATATAAATGAATGTATAGAATAATTTGCTGTGTTTAGCTCTACAACACTGTTATTTATTTATAATATAAGATTACAAAAGGTTTGATGATATTGAATGAATAAATGTTGTAGAGAGTGCTCTGTAGTGGTTATTGTGGATCTTTGCTGAGGAGATTGTTCAATGCAAAATAAAGCACAAAGAAGCACTAGATATATGAATGTAATTTAATGTAATGTAATCACAGCGCTCCTAACAACAGGGTACGACCACGAGAGCAAAGTTTCTGCAGAGTATTGCCCCCTCTAGTGGTCAAATGGGTTTTTCTGAACATGTTAAAATTCCAGGGGGATGCAATACAAGGTTAAATTCAACATTTGAGTTGATAAAGTGCTAAACCTGAAATTTTAAGTGTAAACCCTGAATTTCATTCATCTGCTTCTGCAGACGGAAATAAGACTTCTTCATTAGCCTCTATTTGTTCACATACGAGGACATCAGAACAATGGGAAACACGACTCAAACACATCGAAAACATACTCAACACTGTTGCTGGACTGCTAATCAGCATGTCCTGCTTCAAGCAAAGAAGAACTGAACAACTGAACTGCAGAGATTTGTTTTTTTGTTTAAAAGAATAATATGTAAACATTGCAGGGAGTGCAATGGACAGTCCTCATCGAAAGGCTACCAGTTCAACACACACAAAAATACATTTGTTATACAACTGTGATCCATTTCATCACTACAGCTCTGGATGTTCCAGTCAAATATATTATGGTAAAGGAGGCGACATTGTTCTGTGAGTCCATATATTGAGGTATGCGGTAGGAGTTGCTACGTGGAGGCCTCTGTGGTTGTGCTAGGGCTTTGGGTGGGGGCTGGACTAGATGGGCAAGAGTTCTCTGGACTCCCGGGAGTCCGCAGGGTTGATTTTCGCTTCCCGTTCCGCACTGTGAGCTCCTCTTTGGGCTTAAATGTTAGAGGCACAAAGCCATCTGCATCTGTCACAAGTACAATCCACAATGGTCCTGGAAAAAACAAAACAAAACAAAAAGGACTTTTGGCTCATCATGGTTTTTTAAATGTCAGCGTAATTTGGAAATTGTACTTTGTGAGAGCTAGAACTTGCTGGTCTCCGTTCAGAAAAGCCAGTCTTTGCTACAACAGCAACAAAACACTATGCACATTAAATGCTAGTAAGCTTCTTTTGTGTAAGACCTTGTAATCTGACCGAGGCTTTTAATCACTTCTAATTATAGCTCACAGATGTTATCCGAGGAACAATGCCACCACAAGTTGGCTGAAATTACAAGTGACTGCAATAAATTTGATTTCTTATGAAGTACAGAGGATTCTGAAGGGACACCTTGATGGTAAATAAAGCCAATGAGAGCAAAATTAGAGATGTGAACATTTAGTTGATCACTTGCATTTGACCTCGCTAGAGGATCAGAAGACGTTTCCGCAGAGTGGTTTTAACTAATTAACCCTGTACACTCTGTGCCACGACACAGTCAATTGTACACATGGCTTTTACACAAAGGAAGCTCAGATACCGCCTTACACTACAGAAAATGCCACTTCAGGTTTCAAATGCACAAATGACACAAAACAAGTAGAAGAGAACTCTTCAGTGACGCAGAGTATGACATGTTATATTTGCAGTAGCTTGTTTCTGTTGCCCTACTGACATCAAATCTAGTTTTCTGCACATACCATACATCATCTCCACAATGGTTAGGTTGAAGAGGTCTTGGAGGGTACGCAGACACAGCTTTCCGTCACACAGCAGCACTGGCCTCCGCTCATCAATGAAAACGTTTTCCGACAACTGCTTCTGTATGAGCACAAAGAAAGGAAATATGAAAGTATTTTAGCTGTTTTGTCCTTAGCGTCTGCAGCAAGATTTACTAGACTTGAACTGAGCAATACAAATACTGTACATGATATGTCTACAGTATGCTATCAAACTTTGCATGTAAAACTGTACCTGGCATGTGACATTGACATATGGGGTTTCGCAGGCATTCGGGTAGACGCTCAGGGCCTTTTTTCCATTCTGAGTGTAATCTTTGATTTCTGTCAGGCACTGCTGTACTTCTGTAAATCTTGTAAAAAGTCTTTCCATGTTATGAATGAGCTGCTCCAGTGCACGCTCCTTGGCCGGGCCAGGAGTCTTTTCGGGCATAGGCAGCGTTGGCTCTGAGTGCATCTTGTCCAACGGCTCAAACCGAGGAGAACTGGCCCGGCTGGAATCTCTGCTGACCTGTCCGGCCACTGCCAGGCTGGCCATGCGGCTGATGTGGTGTATGTCAAAATTTTCCACAGTAACAGAAGAAGCACTGGACGGGGCTCTGTCTGATAATTCCACAGTACTGGTGATGAGGCCGGGCTCGCTGCTCCTCACCTCCTCTACCAATCTTCGCCTGTTCCCTGGTGAACAAACTACTCCCTTTCCAGGCAGTACCAAGTCTTTTATCCCTGGGCGCTCTCTGTCATCCTTTGACAGGTGCTCTGAGTGCCTCCTAATCCCTGTGGAGAAATTAGAGGTGGACTCATGGCTGTGAGCAGAGGGGGATGGTATGACAGGAGACATTGGAGACTCTCCATCGTACATCAACTCTTTGGCTATGAGATGAAGAATATATTTATCAGTGTTAGCAGACGGGAGGAAGGCAGGGTCGTTGGACTTCTGTCTGCCCACCATTAACAGTAAAATCTTCTCATTGAGGAAGCAGACTCCTTTGGGTCTCTCATTCGGCTGCAGTGAGATCTGCTGTATGTTCGGCATTGCGGAGGCTGTGATGCAGTAGACGAGAACCATGTTGCAGGTGTTTGAAGCAACTGCAACCGTGGAACCACGGGAATCAAAAGCAACGATGTCTGGGACCAAAATCCCCGGAATGCTGACTTTACGAGTGGTGGTGACCTTTCGCTCATAGGTGACCAGAATGAGGTGTGAGGAGTCCTGACCCGTGCCTGTCATGGTGTCTCTGCGACGCAAGTGGATAAGGGGGCTGGGGTCAGAGCGACGGTGTCTCGCCAAGAGATGGGTAAGATCAAGGGGACCTGAGCTAGGGATGTAGGACCTTTCTGATTCGAAGGATCTTCTCCTCGATTCCAGAAGGCTGTCGTCATCTGGAATTACGTGGCCATGCAGGGCCTCTGTCTCTGTTGGCAAGTCGAATGCTATGCCAGCATTTAACCCACATATCTTATCCAGCGGCAGTTCTGTAGACACAGCTACTTGAGCTTCCCCCGTGGCCTCAATGGCACAGATATAGCCTCCCACATCAAAGATGGGGCAGAAGGAACAGGCCACCAAACTCTTTTGGATGTCATTCCAGATGTAGGCGTGAAGGGTACTACCTATAGCCACCACCAAACGTGTGCCATCCTTTGTCCAGCATGCAGAGTGTATGAGTCCACTACCTTTGATGTCTGCTTTGATTCTCCTGTTGTCCACCCTGACAGAAAACAGCACAGAGGTGTCTCTCTTAGTCAGCACAGCTAGAATATCCAGTTTAGGGTGCCAAACACAGCCTTGAGAGAGCAAGGGGAAAGGCTCACTCATCTCACAGGTCTGCGTGCACAGCAACTTGTTCTGCTCGAGAGCACTGAGCTGCAGTTGCCACACAGTAACATGTTTCTTGTGCTGGACAGCCAGCAAGGCGGGAGAATCAGAGCAGCACAGCGGGCCCCAGAATAATCCGAAGACATGCTCAAACTGCCCAATGACATTGGTGTCCCCAAACTTCACGCTGCCATTGATAAAGTAGAGAGATGTTAGGCAGACCTGCTTGCCGTCTGTCCACGCAATCCCATGCACAGGGTGAATGGCTTGGTGCAGTGTGTTGAGACCTGTTCTGAGCAGCTTTGCCTTACCAAGATCCATCCTGGCAAGTATACAGAAGCTTATCCAAAGAGAAAAAGAAAAAACAAACAAAAGAGTCACAACTTTAACATTGATAATAGAGTCCTGTGCCTCTTCTAAATGGGTCTTTACGACGAGTGGCTATTGCTACCTATGCAGATTAAGAATAGCAAAAGCCTCTCTTGTGTCTCCTTCCAAGTACATGCTTTAATCCCCCTGTGCCTGAGGCAGTGGTGACGAACACCTATAGCTGCTTACGCTTGATGACCTTAACAAAACACGGGCCCTGTTAGGACCTAAGGGTATTAACATTAGTATGTTGAATAAGAGTGCCTCAGTATTGCATTTATTATTTTAGATTCAGAAAAACTGCCGTGATTACTAAGAGGACATTAGGTTCTTAAGTAAAGATGTTTTTTCCGTTTCAAATGTAAGGTGCCAACAGAGAAAAGAAAATTGCAACAAACCTAAAATTAGACTTAAAATCGCAACACCATTTTAACACTGAAGCACATTAAATGCAATCAATTTTTTCAGAAAATAAATTTACTTTGTGGATTGCTACTATACATGCGGTTAAAATGTGCAGCCACATGTTCAATTCATAAACACTGGGAACCACTAGCTAGATTAACTTGCAGATAAATATATCGAGCAAACACACAATTAACGCTAAATTCGTCACAAACATGGATTTTAAAACTTGGCACACCTTATAAAACCAAAACCACCGCACAGGGAATTCTTATAAAGCAGTGAAAGTTAACTCTTCCATCTAAAAACTCACGTTTTGCCGGATAAAAATTCTGCTGTCACTAAAATGACACGGAAGCAAAACTAACCAATGCTTTCGGTGCATTATGGGACATGTAGTCCAACTTTCTAATAGAGCTAGCTTTATAGCCCTAATAATTCACATTTGGTAATATTATGTAAATATTAACTTAATAAAGACTATAGCAAACCAGACAGTAAAAATTAATCTGCCATTAGACACTTGAGATTTATCACACTCCCCCGTGCGGCGAAAGCGTCCGCACAGCCGAAGACGACGTACGTGGTGGAGTTGAAGCTCTCTACGCTGGCTCCCTGCAAAGCGGAAAGTATCTTGGCTCTCTCGCGGTTGACTATCTCCGGCGGGTCGGTGAATACCTGGTGAAGCCCGACTTACAGCCTCAAACGGGTAGCACTGGCTTAAAAAAAAGAAAAAAGCGAGGTTTGTGGGCTGTATGCTTCATAGCTAATCTTTGAAGTAGCACAACCATGGGCGTGGAGGTCGAGACAATATCTCCCGGTGATGGTAAGCTGATTTATTCGCCTGTGTGTGCTTTGATGCGGGGTGGTGGTGCTGGTGGTGTTGGGGCTCGGTAGTTCTCCGGAGTGCCATTCAGATTTTGTTAGATATCGACGTAATTTTTCCTAAGTAGATAGTTAGAAACTAATGGTATTATTCTGGACATAATTGGGTCTCTGCAAACCCCTGATTTGTTTATGTTTTGTACTGTTAGAGTCGCCGGCGCCTGCACGGCACCTTTCTAGAACGCCCCATCCTGTTAAATGAGTGAAGTCTACCAAACTCCTTCCTCCTCAAGTGTCTTAAAATTAAGCATTAGCTCAAAGTAACTGACAGTCGGCACGTACGCAAATATAAAGAGCTACTCATGTGTTACCAGTCATTCGTCTCAGAGTGAGAGACACACACTGAAGCGAGGTAAGTTCGACCTACCAAGCCCCTATAGGCGCTAATAAATGAAGTGCATCTGATAGCCAATTACTGTGGGGGTAAAAATGCCTGCAGGCTACAGTTACAGCATGAGGATGACAGATGCATATCTCACTTTAGTATGTCTGAAGGTGTAAGGAGTCTACAACAGTCCTGGCAGCAGCACTTCCCACCAGACTGAACCTTGTATTTGCTAATGAGACTGTCAGGCTAATTACAAGATTAAGCTGCCAGCCTCAAAGAGTAGACAAACACACTGTAACACTTGTTTTCTCTCTCCATTATAACAGGAAGAACATTTCCAAAGAAAGGCCAAACATGTGTTGTTCATTACATAGGTAACTACCCTCCTCTCCTCTTTCTCTTCTTCTCTGTGTCTTTTCTGTCATCAGCACACCCAGCTTTCAAAATGTGCACAATCTATGTAACACCGTGCACAGATTGGTTACATTTGCAAGTTGCTCACAGAACCAGAAAATAGGAGAAATATGCTGTTTTAGGGTGTGCTGCTGCTGACGTACACGGGCATGCTCCGTTTTTCCTGTTTGTCTCTTGTCAGATTGCCCAGTTTTTAGGTGGGACAGAAAGACTTTTGGGAAATAAATTTGGGTTGTTCTGTGCCCTTCGGGTTGGCAGTCCAGACAACTAGGTCAGACAGAAAGTAAACAAACCTAGTTGGCATGTCTTCTGTTGACTGTCTGAGTATCACATGGTTATTATGTGGTTATAAAGGTAATTGTAAGCACTCCAGTCATGGTCTCCATAGTAAACAGATTTGATTTGAGTTTGTAAGTATTTTTTTGTTGAGTGTACATGTGCATATGATTGCATGTTCTAGCTCCGGGACTTCCTTCTGAAATGGGTTAAATGTTGTTGTTCTAATCTCTCACAACAGTGGCTGAGCAATGTATAGTGTTTAGCTTTATATTAAAAATTAAAGCTTTGTTTGACAAGCATGTGTGTCATTATAGACCAAAGCATGCAGGGCAACTATGGAATAAATCTTGTGCTTTGAATTCCTTTGGGGAAAGTTATTGCATTTTCCTTTAAGCCTGATTTCTGATATCACCTACCAAAGTAATGGTGGTTTTCGTCTGCTCCCTTATTTCCAAGGAGTTGCCACAGCAGATGGATCTGCATGTCTGACATGGCACAGATTTTACGCTGGCTGCCCTTCCTGAAGCAATGCTCCCATTTATCTGCTTGGGTCTGGCACTGGGAATAGACTAGCTTGTGAGCTCCCGAGGCTGGGTTTGTGTTTCCTCTCGGTCTAGAACTTGGGATCTTTCACATGTCGGGCGATGTCATTTCAATTTATACATCTCAGGATGTAAAGCTGCACTATTGAGATGTGGCTTATCGCACATTATCATTTTGCATAATCAGAGTTTGGTCGGTAGTTGGTGGCTCTGTTCAGCTTTACTGTTGAATAAGCAGATATGATCATGGGTGAATGGATGCACTGTTAGAATAGTGGATGCTCATGGGCAAATTTTCAAATAATGAGTACAGCAATGTGCATATAATCCCTGTGACCCTAAAGCTCAGACTTCAGACTGCTCTAAACACTTTATTTTGAGGCAGTGTTTTGAGGTGAAAAAATTCCACCCACCTGCTGTTTAAATCTTACATTTTTCAGAGTACAGCCAATAAGAAGCAAGGTGGTTTAAAAACAAGGTGTGTGTGTGTGTGTGTGTATGGGGGGGGGGGGTCATCTGCAGCAGCGTTGTTTTTTCCAGTACCTATGGGTGGCCTTCTGCAACAAATGCAGAAGGCCACCCATAGATGAAGATGCAACACATTTATAGTAA
>VUQK01011858.1:0-13496 GCA_015106715.1 Bujurquina vittata
CTCCAAGTTAAGATTGCCTTAGCTGGTGAAGGAATTGAAATAATGTTTGTTGCTGTTTAAGCCTTTAGGTTTCTGCGTGTTCATTTCATCGAACAGGAATGACACAAGACAATCAGAATAAGGAGTCCAATTATTAAATTTAATAAAGCCATTTCAAACAGTTTACCGATTAATCTGGTTCAGAATTGGCGGAGCTGCCTGATGCAGTCAGTGCAGCTTCACACAAGTCTGACACCGTTCTCTATCTTAGTTCAACTTTTATACACAGACACAGTTATTGAAATATGCAAGCATGTAGCATGCTTATCAGTTCCTTCTTTTGTGTTCTTCACTGTCGCCTGTTAACGTTTAACAGGCGACGTGGTTAGACGTTAACGTCTAACCCTAACCATTTGGACCCGGAAATGACAGAAACGTCACCAGTGACGTCAGACTTAAAGACCGGATAGCCACTTTCCCACTTCCGGGGTTCCGGTTCTGGTTCCATTGCCCGTGTCGTTACCAAAGAACCAGCAAAACCTTAGAAACAAGCCCATGATTCCACTGTTCTTGTGAACTGATCCTTGCAACATTTTTTGTTGACTGGGCTCTAGCATCAGATTTCACAGTGAAAGCCAGTAGCCTCCACCAACCACTTGCCAACTGGTTTGGGAATATACATTTTTCCCGAGCCAGTGACGTGACGGCCAGCTCTCAAGGCCTGTGTGACTGAATCCATAGTACAAAGAAAGAAATGATCCTTTTTTTCTAAAATTACAAGTTGTGATGTATTGATAGATATACTTTTAAATCAGTAATTACCTGTTGGCTGTGCTGCTCATTGACATCCACAGCCATACATAATGGCAATGTATATTTGCCATTATGCATTTTGGTTGTGATCCTGACAGAGCATATATACCCAGACAGGATTTCCTTCAAACTGTTCTGGTGAATCAGTTATTTGAGTCTAAGAGCTCTAAGGCATTACATTGACAGAGACAGTCAGCTGGAGGTGTGTGTGTAGTATTTTCACATTTATCTGGGTAAACGTAGCATTTACATTGTCGGGCATGGAGTGAGAATGACAAAGAGATAGAGAGAAAGCGAGTGCTAGAGGGTGAGGAGATGAGACTGGGATTAAGTGAATGAGACAGACAGCGAGAATAGAGAGAACCAGGGAGCCTCTGAAAGAGAAGGATGGACGCTGACTGAAAAGCAGCAGTGTGAGATAGAGGTCTGAGACAAGAGCAGGATAGATTTAGAGAAAGATGGAGTGAATGATTGAGGGAGCAAGGCTCAGCGATAATGAATCAGCTATCTTGTTGAACCAGCACTCTTATCTAACATGAACGCACACGCTCATTCTAATTTGCCTAAAAACAATCATATGAAGTAAACAAGTGGTCATTTAAGAGGAGGATGGTTACAACGCTTGCACACTGCCATGCGTCATCGCTGTGTTACCATGGTAATGGAGCTTTTATCTGATCCAGGGTCAGCTTCGATTTACATCACTGACAGCTCTGCTCAGTCTCAAACAGGTGTGTGACACACAAGATCAACACAAGAGAAAAGAGAGGGGAGTGAAGGTTTCCCTAAACACATCATAAAACCACCCACACACACGATAATGTAGCACTTGTTACACTTTTGCCGTCACTTACATCTCGTGACGACGCCCTCCAGCCGGATGATGTTCGGGTGGTCAAACTGTCCCATGATGGAGGCTTCAGACAGGAAGTCCCTCCTCTGTTTGTCAGAATATCCTGCTTTCAAACTCTTGATGGCCACGTAGATCTCCCTTTTCCCCTGCACACGCAGCCGGCCGCTGCACACCTCCCCAAACTCTCCTACACAAGTGGACATGCACACACAGACACGCACACACATTCACAACTGATGAATATCTGTGCTCTCTGATGTGTTACTTCAAGAGCTTTATATTGTCTTTTATTAACTCTAAATTATCTTCAAATTTTCTTCCACTTGTCTATATTAAGTAATTTGAATTTTTTTGTCACCGAAGCTTTTGTGCGATTAAAGTAGTCTACTGCTGTTTTTTTTTGCCAACTCACCACCTCCGATGACTCTCTCTATGCGAATATTGGAAGCATCTATCTCTTTGGCAAAGTCTCTGACAGCCTGGTTGGGGTCTTCGTAGGTGTGAGGATGGATGTAAGTCCTGCTGCCTGGAAGCTTGACTGCACAAGTGGAGACGTGAGGAAACGGGCACAGAATTAAATTTACTTACATCTTAAGTAAATCAGGCCATGTTAGGAATACGGCATAGAATATTAAGAAAGTTCATGGATTTTTTTTTTTAGTTTGGAAACACTTTCCTCAGCACTGATTTGGTGTCTAAACATATATTTGTGCAGTGTAAATTCATGTTGAAAATTGGGGCTGGAGTGTGAGTGCTTTGTTTGAGTGACATTACATAATAAAACACACAAGTATTTTGTTTGCCATGGTGTGAAAATGACTCAGAACTTTAACAGGAACCCATACGGAGCTTCACTCTGCCAGCAAACATTTATGCAAGAAACTGTGAAACAATGTGGTTTATTCAGTAAGGATGTTAATAAATTACAGATTTATGTTCTGGCTCCAACTGTTACAGTTCTTATTGTACGTCTTAAGATGTGCAAACAAAGTACAAATGCTGCATGCGAAGAAAAAAAAAAGGGGTTAATTCTCAGGGTGCTGTCACATTAGTGGTGCCTTTGTTCATTTTATAAAAAAAGAAAATTCTGCCATCTGTTTGTTGTTTACAGCCATAAATACAGACAGAATATGATTCATAACCTGTGGGTGGGAAGTCTGGTTTTAAGACAAATGACATGCAGAAAATATTTTAACCCGTATCTGTATGCATGCACATGTTTGTGTCATTACCTCGCCCGTGTTGGAATTGCATCTTTTCTTCATCGGGGTCTTGCTTGGCTTTGATGTATCCGCAGTGCCTGAAGAAGAGATTATTTGTGTTCAAATGCTGTATGATACATAAACCCAATCACACAGCAGGGACTGTTCTTCCACCACAACCACAGGGATTCAATATCGTCTATATCCACAAAGGACATGTACACTCACTGGCCACTCTGTTAGGTACACCTATTCAGCTGCATGTTAAGCCAATCACACGGCAGCAACTCGGGATCATCAAGACGACCTGCTGAAGTTCAAACTGAGCATCAAAATGGGGACAAAATGGGGCGATTTAAGTGGCTTTGAACATGGTTGTTGGTGCCAGACAGGTTGGTCTGAATATTTCAGAAACTGCTGATCTGCTGGGATTTTCCCCACACAGCCATCTTTAGGGTTTAAAGAGAATGATCTGGAAAAGAGAAAATATCCAGTGAGCGACAGTTCTCTGGGCCTTGTTGATGCCAGAAGTCAGAGGAGAAAGACTGGACTGCTTCTACGTAGCTGATAGGAAAGCAACAGTAACTGAATTATTATAATTATGTGCTTCAGCCAAAGGCGTAGGTTTGGTAGGTTTGGAGTTGGCGGTCCCACTTGGTGCTGAATCGAGGGTCTTCTGCAGCATTACACCCGCAAACCACATAATGTAGCATTTCAATCATAAATATTGGTAGGGACATAAGTGCGGTCATTTATTATTGGTAGGGACAATTCCCTACCATCCCTGCCTAATTCTGCGCCTATGGCTACAGCCAAGGTATGCAGAAGAACTTCTCTGAACGCACAACACATCGAACCTTAAAGCAGATGGCTAACAGGAGCAGAGGACCACATGGGACACCACTCCTGTCAGATAAGAACAGAAAATTGATGCTACAACTTCTCACGGGCTCACCAAAATTGGGACAGTAGAAGACTGGAACATGTTGCCTGATCTGACGTTTGGATGTTAGGGTCAGAATTTGGTGTAAACAACATGAAAGCATAAATGCCACAACTTCCTGAGTACTGGTGTTGGCCATGTCTGTCCCCTCATGTCCACAGTGTACCCATCTCACTATGGCTGCTTCTAGCAGGATAACGCGCTATATCACAAAGCTCAGATCATTTCAAAGTGGTTTCCTGAAGATAACAGTGACTTCACTGTACTCAAATGACCTCCACAGTCACCAGATCTCAATCCAATAAAGTGTTTTTGGGATGTGGTGGAACGGGAGAGTCGCATCATGGACGTGCAGCTGACACATCTGCAGCAACTGTGCGATGCCATCGTGTCAGTGTGGACTCAAATCGCTGAGGAATGTTTCCAGCACCTTGGTGAATCTATGCAACAAAGAATTAAAGCAAAGTTATGAAGGCAAAAGGGGATCCAACATGTTACTAGCAATGCATACTGTACCTAAAAAATTGGGCAATGAGTGTGCTGCATCACATGACCTTTATTTTTGAGTGCATGTGTACTTTTGCACATACTGTACATGTATCTGTTTGATATTTTAAATCAATGTTATTTTAAGGAAACTCTCAGACTGTGCATAGCTGATTAGCTGTGTGTGTATGAAAAACCATAATTTTTCCTCTGGTCCCACACACTCCAATCCTCTTAATAAGACAAGCCTGGAGGAAAAATAAAAACAACTCTTCTTCTATTTTTCTGCTTCCAGCGTTCATTTTCGTCCTTCTCTCAGAGCTCTTATGCCTGAGGTTACAGAATTAATGTGTGTATATGAACGTGACAGAGATCAATGCACTAAAGCACTCCTCTGTACCGTTCCATGGACCCTTCTGGTCATCAAACACTGCTTTCAACATTATCCATGGCCTCACACACCCACATTTATGCCCTTTCCCCAGTCCCCCCCTCTGTGGGCACCCTGCGGCGAGGGTCAGCCCAATGATCAAGACAAAATATTGACAAATTGATCAGCCCCATCTTGCGCTGCAGCTGTGAGGAAGTGTTAACTTTTTCTGTCTTACAGACCTCACGGGGGAGGATTTGTGTTTCTGTTTGTGTGTGTGTGTGTGAGTCTCATTGATTCAAGCCTGTTGTTGTTGGGCTTATTGTTGGTCTCCTGTCTCAAACAGTATTTAAGAGCTATAATCCCCCATAACACAGTCTCTGAGATTTACTGCTCCTTTAAATTAAGAAGAAACACTTCAGTAAATATAAAAGCAGCATCATATAATTGTTTACTAACCACAACATAAATGCTACATGGTTTCTTTTATTTATCCCCTCTCTTTCATTTCAAAGAAAAAAGGGGGTCTGTAGATGTTTATTTTAGTTTTCATTTCTTTGCTTTGTAACCCTTTAGTTTGTTACTGCAATCTAAGTTTAATTTAATTAAAAATTAGGCAAAGAGGACCGTTAAAGGTCATGAGCCTCCCCTCCTTTCTTCCCTTTTATCACATTCTCCTTGAGTCTTGTATAGATAAAGTAGGACTTAGTCAGTGTGTCTGTCCATCATGGAGATAAATTGATTTGGGCTTAGGGCCAGGAGAAGGAAATCTGAAGCATAGACAGCATGCGACTTTAGAAAGCAGTGGAGAGGAGGACAAAAGAGAAACGTGGACCGAAAGAAACTGCAAGCAAAGATTTGATAAAGCCAAGGAGAGGAGAAATGAGATAAAGACTAAAATAATAAATTAAAAAAGTACTGAAGGAAGAAGAAATAGTAATGTGCTCTGACTACCAATGAAGCACACAGCAACAGAAATGGAGAAAGGTGGGGTTTCACTAGGCTCGGTAAATCTCAGTCATTTGGTGTTTAATCCTTGTGTTGATTTTACACAGCTGAATGCATGGTATAACCCAGACATCAATAGGCTGTCTTGGGAATACACACGCACGCACGCACACACGCATACACTTAGGGGCAGAGACTGGTTGCTGGTATCTGGAGATGAAGAGGAGGGGGAATAATGTTCTTATGAAATGGGAGGTGGGGCCCACCTGGTTATCAGCTGAGCTCAAGCTAGTTGAACACCAAGGGACTGTCATTACCCCCTTGACTCACACTCCCACGCACAAAGAGCTTTGGGGCATGTGTTTAAAACATATGGGGAATGGGTACATGGGTCACACCTCGACTGACTGTGATAATCTCGTGGGGATGCACACACACACACGCACACACACACACGTACACACACACACACACACACGCACGCACACACACATACACACACACACACACGTCTGCTCTGCAAAACACCAAACCCAACGTTTGAAACACTTCTTGATCACTACAGGATGCGTGCCTATTATAGTGGGTGCATGCTGCATATCTGTGTGTGCGTGTGTGTGTGTGTGTGTGTGCATGTGTCTGATGGGAAATGAACACATTTCCATAGTAATTACAGAGCAACTCATTTCTCCTCTCCAGTTAGAAGTGTCATGAATCATTAGCGCTGCAGTCTTAAACATGGCACAAAATCTGACATGGCTGTGGCTTTTGTTTTCCCGTGACAGCTGTATCTACGTGTGTGTGTGTGTGTGTGTGTTTGTGTTTAAAACAGATATTTAATAACTTCAACTAAATGCAGCTGACCTGTGATTGCTTTACTAAAGATGCTGGAATAAAATCCAGCAGGACAATGCCAAGGCCATTTCCTGAGGCCTTGGGTATTCATTTTTGTATTTGCGCATTTGCTATTTTTAGTGGTTTTTTTCATTTCACTTTTAAACTGTGAAATAATAATAGTAGTAGAGATACTGCACAACCAAGGAAACAGCTGTCATGAGGCAATGAGACTTATGGTACAGTACACGGTGGACTGTAGAATTTATTTTTTTTGCCATGTTTAAAGAGTTAATCTGTTCCTTCAGTCAAAGGTCATTTTTCCCATTGAGGAGATAATTGCCTGATCTGCTGCATCCTGTTTTGTGGGAAACATTCTGGAAAAGAAGAAAGGTGTAATGTAATTGTTGCAAACTGGTTACAGCCAGTGCAAAATGTTTGAATTGAACATATCTGCAGATCCCGTGAATAATCAGTCCTGGCATCTAATGGTGGGTAAAGTTGGTTGGATTCACACACACACACACGCACACACACACACACGGGGGTATCAGTGTGTGTTTTAACAGAGAGACACCCTTCCCCTCTATCTGCCTGCTCTCAGAGTGTTGGGATTGGCATCCTCATTCAAGAGCTAATAAGCAGAGTAGTGAAGGACATGAGAGAATAGTATAGCTTGGGGCACTTTAGAGGCTTCACAACTTAACTTAATTTTGCTTTTCCTTCCAGGCATCAACACACTATTACACACAGTTTCAATGATTTATCCACACACTGCATCCATCCACCTTTCTGGTTTAAATAATTAATTTCCATTTTGGAATGCCTCTTCTCCTCACTCACTCTGGATTAATTATCTGAGACCTATAATATCTCAGATGCTGTAGGTTATGATACCTTTTTTTTTCTTTACAAGCAGTAGAGGAGTCAACAAAGCAGATTAAAAAAAGTGTATTTAGTAGATGATATAGCTGAGGAGTGACATTATCCTGGTATGTGCAGCTGCAGAAAACACAGTGTTGCCCACGACACAGCCTTGCTGAACTGCTAGTTGATTTACCATGCATTATGAACACTCGCACAGTCTGGAGCTAGGACAGACTTCATAATGAGGAAGTCCTCCTGCAGTTCCACTAGCGGATCCTCGATCATGCTATACTGCAGAGTGACACGAACACTACTGCCCTGTACTATGCGTCTGATTTAAAGTACACCCACGAATCACGCAAAAACACACACATTAATGGACTTCGGTATCACTATCAAAGCTGGGCACTCACCTTTCTCTCTGTTCCACTTCAGTGAGGACAACAGGCTATCCCTGTCCTCCAAAGCCACACACTCCACATTTGCATATCAATTTGCTTTTTAATATAACACTCTGTCACTCGAGACCCATTTGTCATTCTGTGAGCAAGCTTCTCCCCTCATAGAACCCCATCCATATATTATTGTCATTGTAGCCCCTCCCCATTTTCCTCTCTCTTCCTTTCCCCTGCTGCACTTTATCTCTCCAAGGTGTTAAATTCTCCCCTAATTCTGCCTTTAAGTGAAAACATTCTCATGCCCAATAGCCAACATGTCCTCTCTTTCTTCTTTTTGTTGCAATCCATTTATCCTCTCTCTGAACAGGCCCTGACTTGTGCTCTCTATGCGGTTGTGCTGCCCCCCCCCCCTTTTCTGATAGAAAGAATCACCACTAGGAGCTGGAAGAGGGGATAAAGAAAGATATAGGGAGAAGGAAAGGGAGATGGAGAATAAGAGTGCTGACAGGCAAGAATGCACAATGGGGGTCCAAGCCTGCATACCAACTAACAAGCAATCAGATGGAGGGGGAGAGTGAGGCGAGACAGGGAGGCAGCCGTAGGAATAGAAACTCCAAGGTTAACATAAGCGATGTGGACAGAGAGAGTGAGCCGGGGCCGTGTTTGTGCTGCAACAATCTGAACTGAAGGTAAAGTAGAAGAAAAAGAAGAGACAGTAAATGATGGGGAAAAAGCTAAATAGATAAAGCAACAAGGAGAAGTAAAATCTTTGCAACAGGGATGAGCAAAATAAAGAAGGATGGAAAAGTCTGATGTAGGCTGCATGAATTGAGGATTAAGAAGGACAGTAGACAAGGGGAACACAATCAGCACAAATTGTAGTTCACCCCTGAAGGAAAGGGAAGAAAGAATAAGAGACTTGATAGACAGATTGAGAGCACATGACAAAAAGAAGAGTGTCAAGCACCAGTATGGCTGCAGGACATGTCCTGAGACAGACTGAGAAAGAAAGAATGGCATCTATGTGTCTTTGCTAAGTCACAAGGTAACAGGAAAAAGGAGGTGAGAAGAGTTGGAGAAATTAAACAATAAAACTGGACAAATAACACTTTTTTTTACTTCATCATCTAAGATACAGCATATTAATCCCGTTTTTAAAGCCCTGAATTCCTGCTCTAAGTGAAATAGAGCTAAATTGTTCCATATTATTATCATTATAGATTATTCTAGTGTGTGATGGAGAGACCCCCCCCCAAGAATGTTGTCAGCCCATTGCAAGACAAACACAAGATAGAGCCGCACTGAAATTTACTCAAACGGACAATTTGGAGTAGGAGAGCACACAGATGGTAACAGACAATCAGGCTGTGCCTCTGACATTCATGTGGTCTAAAACATTACACCAAATCCAGAATAGCAAATTTGTTATACGCGTATGCATCCAGGCGTCTTCTTAACTATTAAAATTCAAGTGAGATTTCTTTCCTTAGGTGGTCAAGACTGTAAGAGCTATCCTCTGGCCTCCGACACCGAATTTGCTTTACATGTATGATATATGTATATTTAACACATTTTTTACAGGAAAAACGTGTTAAATCCAGCTTCCTGGGTTAATCTGCATATGAACATTTTTATTTCAAATGTATTTTTTTCTTTTTGAAATCTTCATCAATATATATGTATAAGTGCAGGAAGTGTGAAAGAGCAAGCCCCCTTCTTTCTCTGATATCGTCAGTGTTATGCCAAGTCTTCATTTTTTGGTCTATTAGCCTCGGGTTCCATTGCTGCTTTCCATTTTCCCCTCAGTCTGACTCCAAGCCATTGAGAGAGGAAGAGAGGGAGAGAGAAAACACCATCTACAGCAAAGAGTTGTGCTGATTTGTGCTTCCTCTGATAATTGAATTAAGTAGTCAGTGATTCTGCTGTCATCTTATTGGACTGGGGCTGGGCTGGGCTGCTACAGCTCATCAGTGCAGCGTGGAATTACAAGAATGACCACTGTCACATATTGATTGGGTTTTATATTCTATGGTATGTTAGTTGTTTCAGAGGGTGTAATAGCCTGCAGCTTACAAAATGGTATTTTGTCAAAGAAATTATCTGAACACTGAGAGAGGAAGAAGAGTTGGAGGTGGAAGGGTATGAAGAGGAGGTATTTAGGGATTGCAGAAATGTGAGAGAGACAAATTATGGGGAAAGAGTGAAAATGCAGGCAGGGTGGAGTGGGTGGAGATAAGTGTCAGGGGTAATTTGTGACAGAAGGATAGCCTCAAGAGCTTGAAAAAAGACAACTTTGATTTTCTGAAGACATTTTTCCTCTCATCCAAGAGGCTTCATTAGTTCTAAAAACAAAAGCTGGAGAGTCCAAAGGATTTAAACTATAGTGGGCGTTTTCCCACTAAGGTGAGACTGCTGTGAGACCTTGCCCATACCGTTTTATGTAACCTATTGAGGTCACCTGAAGTAAGGTGTAAGTGAGGGTTGAGGCGCCTGGGAATGGCTCTCAAGACAGCATTATAGGTGGTTGACAGCTGGTGTTGTAAGCTCTGTTCGGTGATAATAACCCACGCCTTTTTTTTTCACACCATGGCTCATACAGTATCATGACGCACATGACTGAGAGTCATATTTAAACCGACTAGGGTTTAAACGGATAAGAGGTGAAACGTCCTCAAAAAAAATCAAAGAAGTCCAGTAGCCTTTTTTCAACCTCTTGAGACTACCATGACCTGGATGACTGAGAATCTGGACAGACATACTCACAGAAGGACAGCGGGAGGAGTGAAAGGGAACATTTACAAGATGGTAGTGAGACCCACAATGATGTACCGTTTGGAGACTGTGCCACTGACAAAAAGCCAGGAGGAGCTGCTAAGCTTTTTGTTTGGAGAGACGTGGAGGGACAGGATTAGGAATGAGTACATCAGAGGAGGAGCTCAGGTTGAGCGGTTCTTGAGACAAAGTTAAAGAGGCAAGGTGCGATGAAAACAGGATAAAACAGTGAAAGGAAAGAAAGTAGAGAACAGTGCCACTTGAGAAAGAAACAGACAGGGAAGCAAACAGGCTGCTCAAACAAAAGGAAACACCGGCAGGACAGTGTGAAGAGCTTGACTTTTCACGAAAGGCAGAAAAAAGTTTGAGGGGATGAGAGTGATGTAAATATAGATGGTGGAATAACCTTGAAACGAAGCGGGACAGAGCCCGCTCTTTGAAAAAGTATGAAGAGGGTCCAAAGACAAACAAAGCTGCGCATGGATGGAGATGTGTGGTGATGTGAGCAAAAGAGAAGCAGCTACTGTTGTAACCTTGGACTAGTTTTAACTTGAACCTGAAGATAATGACTACCCATCTTTTATAAGGTTAGAAGTTGGCTGCCGGCTGGAAGACAAGACGAAAAATTGATACACTTGAAGATACGGAAGAGTCCAAGGGGATCATTCATATAAAAACTGCTCCTTTTCCCTTTCATTTCCTTTCCTCTCTTCTCCTCCTCACCTCCTTGCCCGTCATCTCCTCTCCTTCCTCTCGTCACCTCTCATCTCCTCTTCTCTCCTCTTTCATTTCCTGTCTCTCCACATTATTTTCCCACCGCTAATCAGAATGACTAGAAAAATGAAATCAGTAAATCATTAGTCACCCCTCCAGCATGACACAATGAAATGACACATCTATCCATACACATAAATAAAAACACCCTGCTGTGGGCATCTGCTCTCATCATTACTCATGATAATTGTGATTCCATTTAATATCAAGCTATTAAATAAAAAATAATTACTGGGAATGAAATCAATGGATTAAATTTACTCTCATTATTTTCACAGCAAAATGAACACAAACCTGAAAAGACAAGACACATTCACTGCTTGAGCGCTAACAAACACAAATGTTTATAAAAGATGATTGTGGATAATTAATTAAGAGTCAAAGCAGCATGGAAGAAAAAACAAACGAGAAAAAAAAAAAACAGATTGGCAAAAAAAAAAGTTATACAATGAAATGTTCACGAATAGAAAAAGCGAGTGAGATTTCTTCTTCTGACTCTCTCGCTCTCCATCTTGGCTGCGTCTGGCACCACCTCAGCACTCTCTGACCACAGTGCAAAAAGATTTACTCAGCTCGGGCTAATTATTAGGAAGGGGAAATGATTAGCCGAAGAGTTATGACTAATAAATCTGTCTATGTTTCATTAACACCCTGTTTGGAAACATTTCATTTCGGTGTCTCTCATTAAAGAGAGTGGTAGTATAAGGAGAGGAAAAGAGGGGATGGGAAAGGTAGGAGGCGAGGGAATACGAGCAGTGGGGTCTGACGCTGTGCTTTGGTAATGGGTCTAATGTAGCAGAATCTTTAACAACATGGTAAAAGGTCAAATTGCACGAGCTGCAAAGAGAGAGCGAGAAGCATGTCCTCTGTATCATTAAGTGAAGTGTATTTTCATATTTGCTAAGAGATCAGTGTGAAACAAATTTCCCTAATGATGCTGCTACACCGACACAACTTGATTAGGTCATGTTCGTAATACGTGCGACTGTGTGTGTGTTACGTGTGTAGTGGATAAGCGCTTTTAAATGCACCATAAAGCCCTGGATGAAAACAGTTTTGAGTTTTTCACATGTTTATAGGGCATTCGATCGGTCCCGCTGCAACATCTGCTCATTTGCATAGATCCTTTCTGATACATTCTTGCACCTGCGGCAACTAGCTGCTATTATTGCACTGTTTGTACACTACTTTCTAGGCATTCTGCAGACAAAGCTGTATTTGGCTTCACCCTACGGCTTTGCTGCTTTTACTGAAAGCACCGCCATCCAAGCAGTACATACAAATCTGGCTGATGATATTCCACACGCATCATCATCCTTGCACATATACACACATGTGTCGCCAAACTGGCCTGTTAAAGATTTTTATACAGAAGCTTCTGGCTAACAAACCATTGGTACTGTTATTATTGAGCAAACAGCACCCATAGGGGAAGCTGCATTGGTTGATTTTTACCTCCACCAAATTCACAGTTTGGAAATTACAGGTCTGCTAATGCGTTTGTTCTTTTTACGATTTGCTTTGATTTTTTTCCCCCGTATCCAAACTGAAAACTATACACCCTTTTTTCTTTCTAATTACTCGTCTTTTTCATTTCACATTCTCACAGCGCCTTTGAAATACAAAAAAAAAAAGTGCATTCATAAGTTGCCCCCTAAAACGCACGTATATTTTTGAGCTGTTTACACTCAATTAGAGTTGCAGATCTTCAGTTTTTCACAAGCCTCCTTCTCTCAGTGCTTCTTAACTCTGCTCTCTCCTCTCTCAGCAGCGTGTTTTCATTAGCACATGCCTCACGTATTCTTTTTTTGTTTAAATCCTTCCTCCCCTCTTTTGTATCATTAAGTTTTTAAGAATAACCCTGGGCTCCACAACAGATGCCGCAGCAGTAACAGAGCTTACACGCACAAACGCGATAGAACATCAACAGGGCACGCTATTGTGTTCACAAGGTAGAGCTGTTACTGCTCTCTATTAGTGAGACTGAAAAGTCTAGTATGACAGTTCACTTTCCATCGTGTTTTTCTCTCTCAGCCTTTCACCTTTTGTTATTCGGTATTCTGAAAATGAATAATACATAACAATAAAGAAGATAATAAGATCCAAATCACTGCAAGATGACAATAAGCAGATTTCTGTTAGATCTCACCGTGGTGGAAAAATAACAAGAGAGATGGCTTTCGTAAATTAAAGTACATCTCATTTTGAACTAAGATTCCAGTTTGTTATTTTTTTGAGGGTTTTTTTTTTTTTGACT
>VUQK01011859.1:6544-18158 GCA_015106715.1 Bujurquina vittata
TATCTCAATATTTTCCCCCCCGAGGTATGTAGATTCTTTTTTTTTGTTTTTTTTTTTTTTTTTTCAATTTCTCTAAATATTACACGGTCTGACATTGGGATTAATTATTGGGCCACGTTTGGCACTGCGTTAACACACAGCTGAATGCTCCAGACCAGCAAACTGCCAAAACGTTCTGCTTTTATAGAGGTAACAGTTTTCTTTGATGAGCGATCCTGTTTGAAATACTATCATTTGACATGTTAAAGTAAGCATATATGTGGCAAAATGGTGTTAAAGATATTTTTAATTAATGATTCTTTTTTTTTTTATTTTAATTCTTTAATTCTTATCATTCTTTTAATTCTTATCATTCGGCCTATTTATTACAAAACCTTTCGTCCCCCTGACCTCACCTGTGTCCATATAGAATGATGGCTGAGGAAGCAGCCAATCTCCCCTCGGGTCAGTACCCGACCAGAGTATGGGTCCTTATAGCCTGGCAACATCTCTATTCCCAATGCCTGCAGCTGGGATGTATTCAAAGCCCTGAGAACAGTAAAAGAAATTGGAAGAATTAGGAAAAGAAAAGCATCTCATGTATCTACAATATAGCTTCACAGCAAAAGAAATACAAATAAAAACTGGAAGAGGGATTAGAACTTTCTCTGTAGTGAATTAAAATAAGTACAGAGGAGAAAAGTAAGTCAAGCACATTGCTACAAATGTAAAAATCTTTGGATGCAGATGTCAGAAAAACAGACAGACTGGAGACAGAAGGCTGAGTTTCAGAGAATAAACTAAGGAATTTATTGCAGAGTATGCCTAGATTTCTATCAGGATTTAATTATTCTTCATTGGACACATGGATGGCTTTTTGTTTGTAACATACTTCCCATCCACTGCATCTATCAGTGTGGCATGAAACCCCAGTGAGGTCATTGTTTTCAACATCCTGGTTCTTCTGTCCAGCCGACGTTTAAGGTTGATCAGGAAAATCTAAGGAAGCAAAGACATGAGAAAAAACTATGAATACGCAAAGAGAAACTTCCAGGCAGAGCCAGCACTCCCATAACTCACTTCATCGAAGCCCATCTTGCCCTGCTGGGATGGTGGAGAGCGCACATACTCGGAGGGCTCGATGTCATGGTCAACTGTTGACAGAAAGGGGAGGTAGGTAAAGGGTTAAAACAGTATAAACAGGATTAGAAATTGCCCGAACTTCCGCCTGATTGTAATGGTTTATTTAATTGGGTTTATAGAAAATCTAAGCAGAAGGAAGAGCAGTGACGGAAGCCAAAGGAGGGAAAGAAAACAAGAAGAAATGGGGGTGGTGTGGATAAACAGAGAAGGGGAGGGTGGCAAGATGCAATCATGAAGAGTCGTGGAGGTCAAGAAGGAGAAGAAACAAACCTGAGAGGTGAAGTAATCAAGGAATGACAGATAGCAGTCACAACAAGTGGAAGATGTTTTTCTGTAAGTGTGTTTGTACTCACTCAAAGCCTCTGTGATGGTGTGTATGAAACTCTCACTTTCATCTTCCACATTCTGCTGTGCCTTGAGAGGGACGGGCAGGAAGCCATAGTGCTCTCTGTTACACACATACATCTGCACACCTAAGACACACACACACACACACACACACACACAAACACACACACACACACACACACACACACACACAGGACTGTAAATATAACCTCGTGACCCACACGTTTGAAACAAACGAAGACCAGCCTGGGTGCTTGCACCTCCTCCAACATGCATACGCTTGTCACACTAGAACCAAAATGATGTCTGAAACCAAGCAAAAACTCTTCTCATTCCCAGTTACAATCCCAATCTGTATCCTACTGCCTATTTCTTCATAGCTGACTGAATGACTCTACTTTAATATGTGCAGTGAAATGACACATCGCATGTATTGCATGCATTTTTATACACATCTGTAAATGCTGAAACTAATTTAAGTGAAAACATCTTTGCTTTTTTCGAGTGTCTTTGGGCTTGCATCTGTTAGTGCTTTCATGTTTTTTTCAGAGCCAGAGGTTGTATTTGTTCCATATCTGATTATTTATGGGTGAATATACAAACACTGATATTGTTGCACACTTACAAACTACCCCCATGATCAGTGAAGAAGACACATGGATCCATTTATCGCTGCTCTTACTCATTTACCTTGATTTGAAACATGTGCATAAAGACCTCTGTGTTAAACAGCAGTAAACATCTGCATAGTAAAGAAGTTTGCAAAAAAAAACAAATGCAGGTGCATGCATGAAGTCACCGATGGGTTTCTCAGTTCAAGGAAGTGAAGCTGTTATGAGGAATTTGCCTCCGTACTACAAATTTGGTGGTTTGCTGCGAGTTTCCAGTTTCAAACGGACCTGCTTGACGTGCCGAGAAGGCAAACACCATGATGTCATCAAATGCCCAGCTGTAGTCTGGGTGAGGGGGGTAGAAAGCCAGGTCCCTGCTGGATTCACGGCGCAGGTCCAATAGGAAGGTGCTGTGCACCATGGGAACAGGGAAGCATCCGAGCCGCTTCCACTCCCTGAGTGGCTGGTAGTCCGGGGTTCGTTTATAGTAACCCTGACAGGAATGATGCAAAAATAAATAAGTAAATAATGGATGGATGGATGGACAGACGGACGGACGGATGGATGGATGGGTTTAAAACCAAATTGTACCTGTGGAGTCATGCCACACCAGAAGTTAGAGTAGAGAGAGCGAGATTCTAACATGGGAGCCACCAAGGTTAAGTTCTCAGCCATCATCAGGGTCAGCACACGAGGATTGGTCAGCAGGTTGTCACTGTCTACAAACTAAAGAGGAGCAGGGTGTGTGTGTGCAAATCACAAAATAAGCACGGGTCTAACATGAAATCAGAGCTTTTTCCAGGTATGCACAATATATAGTGACTTTAACTTAAAGTTACATCTTCTTGCATAACCAGCACTTAAAAATTCATTGAACATAAAATGTTAAGTTTTCACTGTAAAATTTAATGTTTCACATCATGCAAATTACAAAACAGTCCGTATCAAAGGCAAGGTAATTAATGACTATCGTTTAGACATCTAAAAAAAATATGGTAATACTCTCACTGCTCAATTGCCATCTGCTTAAGTCACATGCTCCTTGTCAGCTGACAAGTATCACAGTGGCACCCACTGGTGCAAACTTTAATGCATCACCCAAATCTTCTAATTTTAGTTACTAATTTGGTTTTATAATGAAATTTAATATTACTGTAAATATTCAGAAAGATATTAGTTCTTCCTGCAGATTCCTTACCGGGGGAAAGGGTTCCTTTAAACAGCAAATGCCCTCACTATACAACGATTGGTTACAAAGGTAAATATTTATTGCCCATTTTGATTTAAACTAACAAGTTTACCAGTATGTAGTCAGCCCATCGTTCCCGGGCTGCCTTTAGAGCAGCCTGTCTCAGCTTCATTACATGGTTGAATCTGGAGGGAGACCAGTGTTTAGGACCCCATTCATCCGTGTAGGACCTGGTGGAAAAAATACACCTATTTGGTCTCAAGTATTCTATTAATAGGCACAAATTATTTATGAAAAATAAAGTAACCAGGTCTAAATGGATCTGATTAGTGAGTCATTTGGATTTACCTCGGCTCTTCCATTGGTCTCCACTCCACATAGTGGTAAACATGCTGGGCTCTCTTTAACCATTCTCTTAGCATGGCAGTTGTGTTGTCCACATTATGGTCTGTTGCCACCCTAAAATACCAAAACAGACAACACAGGATCCCATTTAAATGAACAGGCACAGATTCAATTGGTGAAATAACTGCAGAGCTTGTTCACACACATTTGCTGAACACCTGGACACCAGAACTGTTTTCAGGGAGCAGAAACAAGAGGAAGCGAAGAAGAGTCAAACATATTGCTGAGAGATGCAAACTGTGGTTAGCTTGATTTAACAAGGAAGAGGTACTGACAGTGGGAGCTATGAAATTCAGAGAACATGTCATGGAAAGAGACTTTCTTTCTAATTATTGTCTGATGTTACAACAGGCAGTTTCAGTGTTGCAGAGCCTCCTTGCTGCCTAATTAAGTGCACTGCTGGAGCACAGGCAAAGTCTTATGAGTCACCGTGCAGGGAAAAGTTACTGAAAGCTTACCATAGCTCTCCTTTATAGACTGACTGCTATTTTTTGAACAATCACAAGGACTGACAAAAAGAATGAAAGGATGAAAACTTTAAAAACTTTAAAAAACTTTAAAAAAGCAGGAATAACTCAAGCAACAAGCTTCTTTTGCATTAATTTAAACATTGAATGATGCAATGATGTTATTGAAGCAAACATTAAAATGCTACAACACACTTGTTTACTTGTTTTGTGCATTCATGATGTCAGTCAACCATCACCCTAACCTTTTGCTTTTTATCCACATCATATGATTATGCAAACACATCTAGGTCCCCACAACACTTGAGATACCTGGACGGCTCATACCTGTAAGCAAATAATATCAATATAAAAGCCAGCGTCGGTGTAGCCCCTGGTTTGTGGTTTGCACTCCACACCGCTGTTTCTTTGCAAAGATTTCCGCTTTAGCTAATGTAGCTGATTCAGAAGCGACAGTGTGACTACTGTGTGCGGGGGTAAGAGCTTGTGTGGGTATATAAATCTGTGCAAGAGAAATTAAGACCATAAATATGCCCCTCATTGTGGTTCTTGCTATCACTTCACATTTTGTCATTTAAGGAGAGGTCAACAGAATTGTGAACAGAAGCCATTTCAATGTATGTACACACACACACACACACACACACATCCAGGGCGATGGAGTTTTCCACTGCTTGCTGTAATATTCCCCACTGTACTGTCTCCAAAATCACACCCAGTTTTAGTCTGGATGAACACAGATAGAAACACTAACACACCCAAACTTCGCTTCGTCACCCTTCACCTCACATATTTAGAGCAAACATCAATATGCACGCCTGTTTTCTGTATGATAAACAGATGCTCATTATGTTCGTATAATAACATGAAAAGAAATTACACAGGTGGGGAAGACGAGCATGTACAGTCTTGTACGCACAAGCAATTACAGTAGTCACACAAGCAGCGCGATCTTCTGTTTGGGATTCGAGTTATCTTCAGTGAGGCCAGTAAACGCTTCATCCAGTATAAACAGCTGGACAGAGCCACAAGCTATATGATCAATAACTTTAATAATATGTGTAGTGTGTGCATGTCAGTAGTTGTAGACGCATGTGGCAGAACATCAGGATGTTCACTGCTGTCTGCCGGGGTGTGTCTAAAAGTGAAATTTAAGTAAAAGCAGGTGTACAACTTTTAAGCAAAAGAGCAACAAAGGCAGAAGCAAGCCCTTGATGACTAGCTGTTGAACACACTGCAACACCTGACTTACTGGTAATAAGCAGATGTGCCCACACATTTACACATTTCTTCAACTGCTAAACAGTATATCGCTGGAGGACATGAATGTGTTCCCACATGCCATCTCTGACAGAACCAGCTGCAGGCAAATGTTTGACAAAAGGGAACTTCTGAGAGTAAAAACATAATAATAATACATGGCACAATAAATGGGGACACAGAATATCTGAAAGTATGTTTACGGGTGGATGAGACAAAAAAGGGTGGGTGAGAAAAAGTGGAAAGAGGGGCTGAAAGTGAGAGTGAAAGAAGGGGGGTGATTGCATCTCAATTAAGACTGAGGACTTTAGTGAATACCTCACAGAGCTCATTAAAATCACTTCCAAACCAAAGATTGTCCTGGCTTTGTTTTACACACACTAAAATGCTAATGATGTTTTTGTTCAAGGAAAATCTGCACAAATTTAAATCTCACGAGTTCTTTTTTATATTTTTATAGTCTCTTTTTGGCAGGAGACGATCTCCAGGTAACTGGCCAACTGAAAGCTGATGGGTCTCCATCTTCAAGAGAACAGCAAACAGTCTGCATCTCTTATAAATGGTTTGAAAAATATGGGAATGGTTGATTTTAGAAATAATCTTACTCTGTTAAGAAGCCTAAAGATATACTAGACATATTGCTTTAAAGGAATTTTGGTCCACACTTCTTTACAATTTTGCTTCACTTCATTGAGGTTTGCAGTTGAGGTTACCTAATGTTCTGCTAAAGACCAGATTATTTTTATTATATCCTGATCAACCCCCCCCCCAAAAAAAAAGTAAAATTTAAGTTCTTGTTACCACGACTGTAGCTGAGTACTGTGTCACCATTTTTCTGTTGTGAAACACATTTTTCCTGAAACACATCCTGTTAGGCTGCCCCTCCTGCAGCCCAGCCCCTCTGAGCACTAAGCACTGAGTACACTGTGTGATTTTCCATTACCAACATTGCATCTTAGTGTGCCTTACAATTTCTGAAGATGAGAATATGCACACAGCATGTACATGTGAAACACACAGAGCAAAGCTTCTACTTACTGGCACACAAAACCTGTACTTGCCTGAGGTCGACCTCATTTTCTGCTCTCGTCATGTTTGTGGAACGTCCAGGGCTCCATCTTATTCTATCTCACTGCATTCATACTTTATTAGGAGGCAACTATGATCCCATTCTTTTGGATTTCCTCTACCTTCAGGCTGGATCACTGCACTGTGACTTTAATGACAAGTCAAAGAGCCTTTGCAGCTTCTTTCAAATCCTCCAGCTGTACTAAAAATAATGCTTAAACCTCTGCAGCATTTTGTCTCTCTAGCTATAGGAAGTAAGATAGAAGTGGATGTGCATGCCTCAATGCACCCCAGAGGTACAATTTGATTCAGCTTTGCAATAATTTGGGCTCTTGGCCTTATATCCCACGTCTTCCTTCTTTCATACCTTTATTTTCTTCCTCTTCTGCCTGATGCTGTCTCCTCATCATTTTTTAAAGGTTATGGTAAGCTGCAGCCTCATTATTCTGCTGCCTGCAGCTTTGGAACTAGGCTCAGCATCTGGATAACATATGCTTCCTGAAACCTCACCTACACACCCCATCACTGCCTCTCTCCATCACTTTGTGAATGACATTTATCCTTCACTTGTTATCAGCACACTGACACCTACTTATTCAGCAATCTGACTTTATAACTTTAATCCCTATTGGATGCTGTATTCCCATCTCCCGGCAGCCCCAAATCATCAGATTTCATGGGGCTGGTGTGAGACTATTTATTTCATTCTGTGTATTACAAGGTAAATTAAATAATTAAAAAAAAAAAAAAGTTCAATCATTAAAACAAGATTTGGGGCAATGTGTTGTCAGTAAATATTGCATAGAAATGTGTTAGCATTTGTAACATTTGAATTTCACTCACCTAAAGTAATTACCACGCTATTTCATCACTCTTCCCGATAGTCTTAATTCCTGGTTATCCAACCCAGAAAGGTGTGCCCGATATCCTGGCATTAAACACAGAGGCTTGACTCTGAGATTGGCCCGTTTAGGTAAACACAGTTCTGAAAGGGCCCAGGAGGCTAGTGTCAGCTGACTGTTTATTCAATAAACTATCTAATATCATTGCCAATAATGACTGGGTGCTGCATTTAATTAAGGAGTAAGAGTGCCTCTTACAGACATGAACATTGATGCCTTTAAAACATAATAACTATGATACAGTGTGTGTTTCTTTGGGTTGACTTTGCTATACAGTCTGTAGGCTGACGTGGCTGTCGGCTTCTCGATGGCCCAGCAGGGCAAAGGGGAAAGAGGTGGGGGCAGACAGGTAGAGAGAGATGGAGGAAGAAAAGGAAAGAGGAGGGAGTGGTGAGACGTGGTGAGACGTCTGGACTGAAATTCCTCATGACTCTCAGGGTCAACAAAAGTACTCAAGACCAATAGACTTGCACTGCCGTGTAATTTTTGGCATTCATATTCAAGACTAAAAAAGTTATTCATAAAATATTAAAGAAGGACAGTACTGATTGGTACAAGACTGATGTTTAGCCTCTCTCATACAAACCTGCACTCTGAGATCAAAGTGCTCTGTTGGGATAATATGGTACTATGAGGTCTTGGGAAGAAGGATCTTTGTGTTAATATGTTTTTTGCTTTATGGTGAAAATGGTAGGATCCCGTCACTCAGACATGGATCACTTTTACTTGTTATTCATGTGCTTCTTTCAAGTGTACCCACCTGACTCTATACATGAGATCTGACACAACCAAGTGACATACTGCACTGGGTGAGAGTTTTCTTACCATGGCAACTATATCACGATGGTTGCAGAGGCCAGAGCTCAAGTATATAGAAAGGCATCCAGTCACGTTTGAGTAAACTAAAATAAACAACTATTTAAGTCCGGTTTAAACTGGAGTACACAATGAATTTTGCTTTTAGATCCTGTCTACATTTAAGAAATCATTCAGCATATGCTATTAATTGATAATTAACAGTTCTTGTGCCTTTGGCATCAATGCCTGCATGTGTCCTGTTTTTGGTCATCCTCCTGGAAGGAGAAGCTGCTGTCAGAAGCTGCATATATGTAATAAGCTCAATATAACACATCTGAATAACTCAAAGGAACGCACGTATGACAGAGCCTTTTAGATCATGTGCTTTCTATGGCCTCCCACAACTCTCCCCTCTACACTATTATGTTTAGTGAATATTTGTACCTATATCAGTAATTTAAACCTGTGCAGAATTGTTAAATATGAATATGCACTAATTCACAGGAATCCTGGGTTCAAACAAGCCATTTTGTGAGGATCAGTGGGAGAGTCACACCACATTCCCACTTTCATATTATCAGAAATACATTTACAAATACTTTTGCCTGGCAAACAAAAGGCTGCTGGTTCAGTTCCAGCCAGAAACACAAATCCCTTTGGGGTTGCGTCAGGAAGGGCATCCAGCACAAAACTTTGCCAAATCAAACAAGGAGCTACCTGCTGTGGTGTCCCCTTGTAATAAGGGAACAGCTAAAAGTAACTTATGCAACTCTTTAAATTGTTTGGCTCCATAAATAAAATCAAATACTCACCCAGTAAATGCACAGTAACAAGGTGACACTTAAAAGTGGCAATCCTAGGTGTTAACACTTGTTCTCTGTTGAACATAAGCAACTGTGTACTTTGTGTGAACATGTAAAGCAAGTTCAGCCACAGAATTACAGCAATTTACTATTTGAAATACTTTCTGTGGGAGAGAACAGATGGAGGTTAAAAGGAACAGAACATCTGGATGGAAGACGGGATGGAGGACCAGAAGGATGTCAGGGAAAGAGTGGAAATGAGATAGTGGGATAGAAGTCAAGGTGTGCAGTGGATAATCAGTAAACTAGTAACATTTTCAGACAGATTAATGTTGCTAAAAAAAAATTAAGATTATTTTTTAAAGATTTTTTTCTTGTTTTTCTAAGAAAACGTAAGCAGCAGTCTAATGAATATCTTGCCAGTTATGAAAATGTTTCTCTTTACCCAACCAGTTCCTCCTTGCCTCTCTTTGCATGCCCCTCCACTTCAGCTAATCTCATTTCATATTCAGGCCCCTCTCCTCTCTAGATGAGAGTGCTCATACCAAGCTGCCATTGTGTTTAGGTATTTGCCAACTCTATTGCTGCTATACTGCCAAGCTCTGACAATGCTGCAGAAAGTGTGGTGGAACACATGGGGTATCTAAGCAAGAATTCACTGTCTGGAGCCCAGCACAGAAAAAATCATTTCCATTCCCGGGAGGTGGGGGAGACTGAAGAAAAGGCTTGGATATATTGTCTTTGTTTACTGCACTAGACTGAACAATTGCATGTATGGTGCTATGGAGAAAACATTCCCAGGGTGGCCTGAGGACCCAACATCTTCTAGTGGGCACTGTGCTCACTGCCCAGCACCGTGGAGCCCAGAACTGGCAGGTCTACCACTGGTGCCCTGGGCTTTTCACAGATGAGAGCAGGTTCACCCTGAGCCTGAGCACTCGTGATATAAAAGGGTCTGTGGAGAAGCTGTGGAGAACGTTATGCTTCTTGTAACATCACCCAGCAAAACTGATTGTATGGTGGGTAAGCGATGGTCTGGGGCGGCATATCCATGGAGGGACACGTAAACTTTCGGCAAAATGAACTAGCCTGCTGCATCATTTTTTCCCTTTGATTTTTGGGGTGTTTTTTTAATTCATTTCCCTCAAACAATGTGGCAACCATTCATTCCTAACACTACCCAGTCCATATCAGTTTAGATATCCAGCATGATTTTTTCCCGTATTGAGATCTGAGCTGTTTTCAACGTCCAATTTTTTTTTGGAGCAGTACATTTAATTAGAACTCATCCAACTCAACTCAAACTAGTTGGTGGCTTTGAAGTCAAATGTTCTGTGAAAAAGTGAAGATACGGGTAGATAATTTGCTCTTATCTATGAGCAAAATCCGTTTAGGATAACTTCACTTTCTCAAAGCAAACTGTGCTACAGCTGCGGAGAAAAGAGGCAAGCAATTTTCTTTGCTCTAGTGAGTTTGTGTCATTACCAGCTGCTTATCTGGAAGTGTCACCTTGTGTTTTTGGAATTTATGCAAATAAAAAAAAATCAGAGCAGATGTTTAAAGACATTTAAAGTTTCCCATGGACTGCAGAGTATAACTCTTCAAGCGATAATAACTGGGAGGTAAGAGATGATTGTGGCCTGTTTCTTTACACAGTTCTGGCTCACTGTGGGCCTTGTGGGGTAATAGGGAAGTAAATGGAAAACAGAGGCTAAGCCAGAGGAGCAGAGCAGAACACATAATCGTTATGTGTGTAACAGAGCACACACATACACATGTCCTTCTAAAACACACAGGGTTTATGTGAGAAGAGATACACGTGCATGCAAGTCGATACTCATAGCTGTACCAGAACAAAGGAGATAATTGGACACACTCATACTGTCTTTAGTAAAAGAAAAGCACATTCCTAATCATTCACAACTGCCCATGCTTTAGCAATAACTCTCAATAGTCTATCTCTTCTTGATAATTTATTCCATACACTTGGAGAAACTGCTCTTCAAAAAAGTCCTCGTTTTGTCCTAACAAAACCGAGAACAATTTCTCCTTCACTGGTGCAATTCCACAGAAGAATGAGCCCTGAGGTAACACACCTGGCACAGCAAATCTGTCCAGCTTTCCAAAACCGATAAACTTCTTAGCCAGTTTTATTCTTTCCGCTTTCCTCCATTGTGCCAGTCAAAGGGAATGAAAGTTATGCATAAAAGAGAAAACAGCTAAAAAAAACCAAAGTTACAATGTAACTATAATTCTATACAGTGTTATAGTTAAATGGAGCTTTCAGAGGCCAATCTGACTGAAATGTAACAATTTTTAAACAATAGATCGCTCAACTAGATGATGGTTTCCACAACGAGCCATCCTAACAAGGTCCCTTTGGGGTTTATGGGTCATACAATGACCTTCCTGACACTATATGCTTTTCCAGACAATGAATCTTGCTCTCAGAGTGAAGGGCATTAGATGGATAAGCAGCTGTTTACGATGCATATCTGAGCTGACAGTCTTGCAACAGTTGGAGAAACCCCCACCAAGCACAGGTGGGCATACTTGGATTTGAACCTAGAACTCTCCGTGAGGCAACAATGCTAACTACTCTCTCTCTCTCTCTCTCTCTCTCTCTCTCTCTCTCTCTCTA